>JACXGM010014144.1:0-22362 GCA_016801145.1 Umbra pygmaea
ACCCACAGAGACATCACCCACAGAGACATCACCCACAGAGACATCACCCACAGAGACATCACCCACAGAGACATCACCCACAGAGACATCACCCACAGAGACATCACCCACAGAGACATCACCCACAGAGACATCACCCACAGAGACATCACCCACAGAGACATCACCCACAGAGACATCACCCACAGAGACATCACCCCCATCACCCATCCTAATCATCCTTCCTGTCATGCATACCCATCATCCCTACCATCATCCCTACTCCATCCTCACCCATCATCCCTACTAGGCCTGCACGATTAATCGTTATAAAATCGCAATATTGATTCACCCCTGTTCCCGATTAATTTTTTTGCACAGACATGTTCAAGGAGTTCAAATAGAGTTTAAGGGCCAAATGTAATTCAATGTGTTATTTCACTATTTTTGGTAGCCTACTGTACTTAAATGGCCAGTATGTACTTTATTGTCTATATTCATTGAAGCATCTATGTTTTCAGACTTGTGGTGATGTGCAATGTGCTATAGGTGCCATAAAAAAAAAAAGTATTGTACTGCCAATTTGTTTTGTCATATTAGGGATGAGCTGATACCACTTTTTATGGAATGAGTACAAGTACAGAGTATTTCATTTTGGGTACATAATGTCAATGCCTCAGTGTGGTCATTACGTTGTCAGAGAGCAACCTGGCTCCATGTCGGTTTGGGCGTAGACCATCATGCTTTAGCAGGCTGGGCCTCTCTTAGAACAGATCGAAGTTGTTGAGATAAGGGATGCTAAGGGAAGCACAGTAGCGTTTCAGCCAGGTGTGGAGGTCGAACCGTCTGGACCATCTCTCAGAACCCATTTTTGTAGGTAGGGAGAGGTCCAGAGATGATGATATGTTTTCCTGTGCCCATCAGGATGGTGATGAGAGTTTTGTAGTTTTCCTGCAATGCTACTGACCGCCTCTCTTTATGATGTCATTTGTGCCCACATGCACAATGATGTTGTTGACATTAGTGTGACAGGCGAGAATGCTTGTGAGTTTGTGCTGGATGTCACTGACCTTGGAAAGCAGTAGACCTTGGAGGGGCCGCTAGGTGAAGGGGGAATGTAGAGGTCCCTGACCATGGAGCTGCCGATGACCAGGGTGGAAGTTGTTGAGTTCAGCGGAAGAGGAGATCGAGGGGGCGCCGACTGTGTGGAGGGACCAGGATAAGTGGCATGGGGGCATGGTAGAGGTGGGTTGTCACAGAGCGGAAGGTACTCCTCATTCATGAGAATGGTGTAGCGATTAGAGGTTAGGCTAGGTCTGGGTGTTGTCCTGACCGCCTGTCGCGGTGCTTTCTAGTCCGCCATGGCTCAGGCTGGTTTGAAGTGGAGCTGACCAGCAGAGCGGGCTTGGTTCTAAGCAGAGGCCGGGGAGAGGAAACGGGGACAGAGATTGGATTAGTGCGTGGCGAAGTGAAAGTAGCGCAGGGCAGAGTGGAATCAGGACGTTTCTCGTTCCATAAAAAGTGGTATCGGCCCATCCCTACAAGGAATAGATTATATAGTCTGTCTTAAAATTAATTTATTACTTAAAAATCTTAATTAAAGTATGCAGTAATTAATGTTACTGCACAAATAATAATACCACATCCACATTACAACCATTACAAATAGGGATGGGCCGATACCACTTTTTACGAGTACAAGTAAAGAGTATTTCAATTTGGGTACTTGCCGATACGAGTACCGATACAAGTACTTTTAAGAACTATGCCAAATCTCACAATTATAAAGCTAAAATCTGCTATTTCTTAGATGTTGATCAGCCAATTCAAATATAGAAAAGTAAATATTCCTACATATCCAGAAGAACATTGTACACATTGCTGGTCAATGTGTAATATTTATTACAGATGTCAATAATTTAAGTCTCCTTCCCTAATTAGCTAAAGTGAGAGAAACACGTTTGTAAACGCGAACGCAATAGCCGTTTGTGTTAGAATTTGCCCTAAGCATTGCAGACGTTTTGTGTAAAATGAGAATGTCTGTTTGAAGTGACTTTTTCCAAAACAGGGATACTTACCTAATCATATTTTTTTCTGTTAAGGTATTTGATTGTTTTATTATAATCGGTAGCCTACACAATTAGCTATACTAATTATACTATCACTGTAATCTATTGAAGAAAATTAAATAGGCTACATCGCATTTCCTTTAAGATATATTTCTTAACGTTAGTATGTCAGAACTCAGAAATACCACTATTTTGTTCACCCAGAAGTTTTGCAAACTACCAATGTCTTTCCTCGCTGAAGGTGGCTTTCAGAGCTCCGGGGGCGTTCCTTATGCAGTTTGCTACAGTTATAGTATGCACCGAATAGCATAATAACTTGCATCCTTTGGTCGTTCCTGTACTTAAATGTGATCATTTCCTTGAGGATTCCAACATTTTTACCTATAATTTTACAAATATTAAGCTACATGAAAATAGCAATGAGAAAAACGATTTCGTATTTTGCCATTTGAACTCTACTGGATAACTGCTGAGGAAAATATTTATTTTCAAAGGCAAACGTGGCTTGGTC
This sequence comes from Umbra pygmaea, assembly GCA_016801145.1. Lineage (NCBI taxonomy): Eukaryota > Metazoa > Chordata > Actinopteri > Esociformes > Umbridae > Umbra > Umbra pygmaea. The sequence continues at coordinate 2,560 of JACXGM010014144.1, forward strand.
TTTGGAATGATTATGCATTTTAGGCACAATTAAATCGCTTTTCTTTTTTAAATAGCAATAAATAGTTTTTCAGCTTTATAAGCATGGTCTCTGAATGATGAAGTAGACTGTTGTTATCATCAATATGAAATGTATGCATAGGGCTGTAAAGCGTTGCGCAGCATAACGCTCTTAAATGTGGAGGAAGTATCGGCTTGGAGTATCGGGCCTTTTTCACAAGTACGAGTACTTATGCCCAGTATCGGCCCGATACCAAGTAGCCTACTGGTTTTGGTATCGGTAACCAGATTAGTGGGGGGAAAAAAACGGTGATGACTGCATGTGTGGTGGGTGGTGGGCCGGCCCGCCGGCCGTCCTGGAGTACCGGCCGTTCTGTGATTCTCCAGATCACACAGATGGCCAGTCCGCCCCTGCATGAGGACTGCAGATGTGGCCAGGGCAATGAATTGGGATGTCCTTACTGTGAGACGCCTAAGGCAGCGCTACAGGGAGACAGGAAGGTCAGATGATCATCAGGAACATTTTTTAATTTTTTTTATTTAACCTTTATTTAACCAGGTAAGTTGACTAAGAACAGTTTCTTATTTACAGCAACGACCTGGGAGCAATTGTCTTGCCCAAGGACACAAAGACATTTGGCTCAGTCGGGAATTGAACTGGCAACCTTCTGACTACAAGTCTGACTCCCTACCCACTGAGCCATCTGCCCCCCAACATGATGGCAACAACAACTGCCCGCATTACACAAGGAACGCACATCAGTGTTCAGACTGTCCACAATAGGCTGAAAGAGGTTGGAGTGAGGGCCTGTAGGCCTGTTGTAAGGCAGGTCCGCAACAGACATCACCGGCAACAACATCGCCTATATTCACAAACCCATCATCACTGGACCACTGGAAGAGCAAAAAATGCTCTTCACTGGCGATTCAGTTTTATCTTACCAGGGGTGATGGTCAGACTCATGTTTATCCTCAGAGTAATGAGCGTTACAAAGAGGCCTGTACTCAGGAGTGTGATCAATTTAGAGTTGCAGGGTCCATTGCGGTCTGGGGCGATGTGTCACAGCATGATCGGTCTGAGCTTGTTGTCATTGCTGTGCATTAACAGGGAAGACATCCTTCTTCCTCATGTGGTACCCTTCCTGCAGGCTCATCTTGACATGACCCTCTAGCATGACAATGACACCAGCCATACTGCACGTTCTGTGCGTGATTTCCTTGGCCAGCGAAGAGCCTGGATCTCAATCAATTTGAGCACATAGGGGACCTGCTGGATCAAAGCTTGAGGGGCAAGGCCATTCCCCTCAGAAATGTCCAGGAACTTGTAGGTGCCTTTGTGAATAAGTGGGGTAACATCTCCCTAATAATCCCTAATTGCTCCCAGGTCGTTGCTGTAAATAAGAAATTGTTCTTAGTCAACTTACCTGGTTGACTAAGAGGTTAAAAAAAAAAAAAAAACATCTCACAGCAAGAACTGGCCAATCTGGTGCAGTTTATGAGGATTAGTCACATCTGTTGAACTTGGTCAGTTTATGTCTTGGTTGTTGAGTCTTTTTATTTTCATACAAATACTTACACGTTAAGTTTGCTGAAAATCTAAGCAGATGAATCTGACGACATTTCTTTTTTTGCTGATTTTAGGCTAAGTTTTATGATATGGAAATCTGAGGTGTGCAGTTGGACAAACTTTTGTTCTGCTTGCTTGTGTTACCATTTTATACTCTTCAAAGTCTCAATTAAAATATAACCAGTCATCCTAAATTACAGCATTCCCCTTAAAAGGTTGCCAGATTAGGGCAGCGTCTTAACATTAAAGCCCAACCGATATTTGTATCCAATACTTGCTCAGATTTTTAAGAAGAAGAAGAAGAAGAAGAAGTTTTATTTATATAGCGCCTTTCCATAGCTCAAGGCCGCTTTACAATATGCAGTACAAAAAACACCCAGACACTCAGACATACATTACAGTCACATGGATACAAATAATCACATCAGACAAAATGCATGTTAAACAGATATGTTTTTAACTGGGTCTTGAATATAGCCATGGATGAGGCATTACGTAGTGTGAGAGGTAGCGAGTTCCATAATTTAGGAGCATTAACACTAAATGACCTTCCACCTACAGTAGACAAACGGAAACGAGGGGTGGACAATAAACCAAGTTCAGCTGATCTAAGGGGCCGAGCAGGGCAGTAAGGGTGGAGTAAGTCAGACAGATATTGAGGGGCAAGACCATTTAATGCTTTAAATGTTGGCAGCAATACCTTAAAGTGGATGCGTGATGCCACAGGTAGCCAGTGAAGTTCATGAAGCAAAGGTGTAACATGAGCAGAGCGCCTAGTCGAAGTGAGCACTCTAGCTGCAGAGTTCTGAACGTACTGTAATCTTGCAATTAGTTTTTTGGGAAGACCAAGAAATAAGGCATTGCAATAGTCCAGGCACGATGTGATTAATGCATGAATTAAAGTTTCAGCATCAGCTACAGCAGAAGTAGTTAGTGAGAGAGAGTTTGTTGAGTGAGCGGAATCAGTTAAAGTTAAATGAACATGTGGGTCACTTGTATGTGAAGTGGTTTTGGTAATGGATGCAGTGATTGACTTCAGTTTATCAGAAAAAATTTGAGAAAAGCTATTTACAAGCCCCACAGAGTCTGAAATAACATATTGCGGTGGATTGGTGAGTTTGTTAACCATTGCAAAGAGTGATTTGGGCCTGCACTTAGAATTCCTAATGATATAGGTGTAATAAGAGGATCTTGCAACATTAAGGGCTGTATGGTACTTAAGGTGAATTTTAGGTGAATTGACAAAACGGTACATCGGGAAAGTATTCACAGCGCTTCACTTTTTCCACATTTTGTTATGTTACATCCTTATTCCAAAATTGATTAAATTCATTATTATAAATTCTTGGTTCAAAATTCATAATTTCCCTCACAACAATACCCCATAATGATGATGTGAAAGAAGTGTTTGAAATCTTAGCAAATTTATTAAAAATAAAAAACGAAAAAAGCATTAATTAATGTACATAAGTAATCACAGCAGGGCTGTAACGATACACCAAACTCACGATTTGGTTCGTATCACAGTTTTGACCCACGATTCGATACAAACCTTGATTCTTTTTTTGGGGGGCGTAAGAGAAAAAAAATGATATTTTTAGTAAATAACATTTAAAAACCTGTATAAACTGACTAGGGCTGGGATAAACTAATATTTTTTAAACGATTAATCTAGCGATTATTTTTACAATGCATCGATTAATCTAACAATTTGTTTTTTCAGTCCGATTCGATTTCGATTATCGATTATCTCCCTATTAATTGACTAAAAATAGCAATTTATACATGTAATATAATAAACCAACAATAAAGAAACACAAACAATTTTTCTGTGTCCACCTCAGCCCATAGGCTATGCCCGTTGATTAAATATCAACAAGTAGGCTAATTAAATCCTATGTGTGTAAAATAAACGTCACTTGCGCAGTCAGGGCATGACAGTGAACACACAGTTAAATGCCAGGACTATTACGGGCGCCAATATTCTGTTTGAAAACGGAATAGTCCTGGCATGTAACTGTGCTCACTGTCCCATCGATGACAATCAATAACGTTACAACCGTTTGTTGACATAGGTTGCATAAGCGTGTCATTTCACACCTTGAATACACGACTATATTACATATAGTAATTAATTGCACTGTAGCCTAAAACTTTAGGTGTCGACAACGTAGTATAGCCTACTCCATCATAGAGTGGGGAAGTGGGGAGTTGAAAAAAACTTACGGTGCTCTGTCATCTGCAGTTGCTCCCGGGTGGCGCCTCTTCTGGGGCCGGTTGCACCAACTGGACGTAAAAAAGTTGGTCTTAATTCCTAGGTCGGGTGTAGCTACGTCCGAGGTTGTGAGTGGAATTTACACCTGTTGCACCAAATAAAAATAAGACTAGTCGTAGCTAAGTCCAGTGAAAGTAATGCTTTCTGTGAGATCAGAATATTCTTAGTGATATAGTTGCTAGGCAGTGTTATTTTCTTAATCCAACTAGATAAAATGGACAGTGTTATTTCCTTAATTAAACCAACTAGATAAAATGGACAGAGACAGTTTTAAAGGTTACAACATTGCCCCCTGGCAACCGTTTCGCTCCATTACCCACAGATTGTAAAAGAAAAGAGAAGGTACCATTAAAATACTTGCATTTTATTGGTTTGTATGGTTAAAAAAACATTTTCATGTAATTGATCCCTAAGTTCGACCTGCCTGTGAGAGCAATAAAAATAATAAATCCCGTTTACGAATACAAAGCCAAAGCATGTGTGCGTGTGCACTACGGCATGAAAAATTGACTTTAGATAGACAAAGCAATTTGCATCGTCCTAACTTGAGAAAGATAACAGAAAATATATTCACCATTTAGCATGAGGAATGGCAGTGAAGTGTCAGTCTTAACAAGCATTAAAATTCAATACTGTTGTGCTGGAAAACATACTGTTTTACATATTAAGATAGATCGAACAGCTGAAAGTGACTGATCAAGATAACAGTAATGTTTCTTCAGTTTTGACAAAAAACACGTTGGCTATTTCCAGGCATTTAATTGATAGTTAAAGCTGAAAGACATATCTACATATCTTACCCGTATTTACCCTTAAAAGTAGGTTACCCTTTGACTTTTACTAATCTGAAACGCTTGATCAAAACCTGATAATTGCCCACTCAATCAGCTGTTAATTCATAGCTAGTTATAAGTACGATTTGTGGACGCTGCAAACGTAAATAATGTGCCCTGCATTTTCGATTGTACAAAATGCTCTTTCTCCAAAGAAATTACAGCTAAATTTGAATGCAATCAGAGTCAGAAAAACAGGACATTTTAAATAATTTATATAAATCGCCACCCTGCGCCTGCTAGGCTGAGAATCTACGACTAGGCGTAGCTCAGTGAGCGCTTACGTCCAGCTGGTGCAACAGGTAAATATAAAGTCTGACGTAAATGGGCATTTTAGGTCAGACGTACAGTTACGACCTATATATGTCCAGCTGGCGCAACCGTCCCCTGGTATATGCGCAATTTAATACGGATCACAAGAAATATGTTTCAGTAAACAAAGCTGCAAAGACACAAATAAAATATCATAAACAAGACTCACAAACAGATGAAGATCTGCCAGCAGTTGCTAACTAAATGTTGCTCAGAGAAAGCGCTTATGGCTTCTTTCGACAAAATACAATTTAACAAAAATAGCATGAATGTCGAATTTCTTTGAGACCTTAGAAAATGAGATTTCAGACATTTTTTTTACCTTAAATTCTTGAAAATGAAATGAAGATTCTTTAAGTCTTCAATGATCTGCGGACACGTTCTTCAACTAGCTCAACTTTTGCAGGTAGGTGTCACATGATTGGAAAGGTAGTCAGATGACACGTAATTGGAGGATGCTTACCGGTCAAATTAAATAATTTATCATCAACTAGTTTTGTGGTGTAGGTCTACGCATTTTATAATGTTCACTTCAAATAATACTAATAGTAATTTAAAGATGTGATTGCATTAGATCTGGACAGGAAGGATAACTCTGAGAGTTGGAAGGGGTGTGTCACGATTCTGCCTTCTCAGACCACGACACGGGTTTGTGGGTCTGAGTGTCACGATTTCGATTTCATATCACATATCGTTACAGCCCTAATTCACAGCCTCTGCTTAATATTTTGTTGAAGCACCTTTGGCAGCAATTAAAGCCTCAAGTATTTTTGACTATGATGCTACAACTTGGCACACCTATTTTTCTCCCATTCTTCTTAGCAGGACATCTCAAGCTCCATCAGGTTGGATGAAGAGCGTCGGTCCACAGCCATTTTCAGATCTCTCCAGAGATGTTCAATCGGGTTCAAGTCTGGATTCTGGCTGGGCCACTAAAGGACATTCACAGAGTTGTCCTGTAGCCGCTTCTTTGTTATTTTGGCTGTGTGCTTAGGGTCATTGTGCTGTTTTAAGATTAATCTTCACCCCAGTCTGATGTCCAGAGCACTCTGGATCAGGTTTTCAGCAAGGATGTCTCTGTGCGTTGCTGCATTCATCTTTCTTTCACTCCTATCTAGTCTCCCAGTTGCTGCCACTGAAAAACATGCCCACAGCATGATGCTGCCACCACCATGCTTCACTTTAGGGATGTTATTGGCTAAGTGATGAATGGTGCCTGGTTTCCTCCAGACATGACACTTGCTACTCAGGCCATAGAGTTCAATGATTGTTTCAACAGACCAGAGAATTCATTTGCGAAGTGCTGCAGAGATGGTTGTTCTTCTGGAAGGATCTGCTGGAGCTCTGTCAGAGTGAAAATCGGGTTCTTGGTCACCTCCCTGACTAAGGCCCTTCTCCCTTGATTGCTCAGTTTGGCCGGGCGGCCAGCTCTAGAAGAGTCCTGATGGTTCCATACTTCTTCAATTTAAGGATGTTACAGGCCACTGTGCTCATTGGGACCTTCAATATTGCATATATTTTTCTGTAACCTTCCCCAGATCTGTGCCTTGATACAATCCTGTCTTGGAGGTCTACAGACAATTCCTTGGACTTCATGGCTTGGTTTGTGCTCTGACATGCACTGTTAACTGTTAGACCTTTATATAGACAGGCGTGTGCCTTTCCAAATCATGTCTAATCAACTGAATTTACCACAGGTGGACTCCAATCAGGTTGTGGAAACATCTCAAGGATGATCAGTGGGAACAGGATGCACCCAAGCTCAATTTTGAGTGTCATGGCAAAGGCTGTGAATACTTATGTACATGAGCTTTTTTCTTTTTGATTTCTAAGATTTTAAACACACTTCTTTCACAATGTCATTATGGGGTATTGTTTGTAGAATTTTGAGGGAAATAATTAATTTAATCCATTTTGGAATAAGGGCATAACATAAGAAAATGTGGAAAAAGTGAAGCGCTGTGAATACTTTCCGGATGCACTCTATGTCGGTAGGGCTCTACTTATGTCAATCAAATCTCATACTTCATTGTGTAGCACATTTGACATGATGTAATGTGTGATATTGTTCAGTTTACTGTTTTCAGTGTGTACAGTCATATGTAAAAGTTTAGGAATACCTGAAAATATCCATGATTTTCATTTATAAATAATTGGGTGCTTGGATCAGCAACTTCATTTTGATCTATCAAATAACTGAAAGACACAGTAATATTTCAGTAGTGAAATTTATTGGCCAGTGTTTTGGGCCATTGCCTTGTTGAAATATCCAGCACCAGTGTAACTTCAACTTTGTGACTGATTCCTCTAAATTTTTCGTAAGTACAGTGAACCCTCGTTTTTCGCGGGGGTTACGTTCCAAAAAGAACTGTGATAGGCGAAATCCGCGAAGTAGTAACCTTTATTTTTTTACAATTATTATACAATGAAATACTCCATAATACATTGAAACCAAAGAACAAAACCTTTTTACAGGCCCAAGGATTTGTTTAACAAATAAAAGTACTGTATAAATGTTTTTTTTACAAATAACTACTGTACTGTAAAATAATAATTTGAATCATCAATACGAACTGAAGGCTTCAAATTGCGGAGATCAGCACAGCCCCACCGCGACCCGAGTCATTGGATTAGAACGGGAGAAAATTAAAAATGATTATGAAAAAAAACGCAGAACGTTTTGTCGACAGTATGGGTTTTAGAGAAACTTGTAATTGCAAGAGAATTTGCAAAATTAAATTTGGCAAGCTGTTTTATGTACGTGTATAAACCGCAACGTTATTGACACACAGGTAGAGAAGAAGTGGAGAGACTGTTTAGCCAATCAAAATGCAGAACACAATGCACGAAACAAATCCGCGAAGCAGCAAGACTGTGAAAGGTGAACCGCGATATAGAGAGGGTTTACTGTATCTGCTGATATTGAGTGGAATTCATGCGACCCTCAACTTACCGTTGAATCCAACTTGACCCTCAACAGTTTTTCCCAGTACTGGCACGGGCCACGCAGCCCCACAGCATGATGGAACCTCCACCAAATTTAACTGTGGGTAGCAAGTGTTTGTCTTGGAACACTTGTTATTTTGCAGCCATGCATAACACCCCTTGTTATGACCAAATAACTCCAACTTTGGTTCATCAGTCCACATCACCTTCTTCCAAAATTAAGCTGGCTTTTCCAAATGTGCGTTTGCATACCTCAAGCAAATCTGTTTGTGGCTTGTGCTCAGAAAAGGCTTCTTCCGCAACAGTCTCCCGTACAGCTTCTCCTTGTGCAAAGTGCGCAAAGTGTTGAACGATGCACAGTGACACCATATGCAGCAAGATGATGTTGTAGGTATTTGAAGGTGGTCTGTGGGCTGCTTTTGACCATTCTCACGCCTCTTTTGCCTTTTCCTCTTTGATATTTTACTTGGCCTGCCACTTCTGGCCCAAACAATAACTGTAGTCTTCCATTTCCTCACTTTGTTCCTCACAGTGGACACTGACAGCTTAAATCTCTGTGATAACTTTTTGTAACCTTCCTCTAAACCATAATGTTGAACAATCTTTGTTTTCAGGTCATTTGAGAGTTGTTTTGAGGCCCCAATGTTGCCACTTCAGAGGAGAGTCAAACAGAACGAAAACTTGCAATTGGCCACCTTAAGTACTTTTTCTCATGATTGGATGCACCTGTCTATGAAGTTCAAGATGTAATGAGCTCAGCAAACCAATTGTGTTTTCCAATTGATCAGTGTTAGGTAGTTAGAGGTATTTAAATCAACAAAATGACAAGGGTCCCTAAATTTATACACCTGTCTAATTTTGTTTTGACGATATTGCACATTTTCTGTTAATCCAATGAACCTCATTTCACTACCAAAATATTACAGTGTCCTTCAGTTATTTGATAGATCAAAATTAAATTGTTGATCCAAGCACCCAATTATTTATAAATGAAAATCATGGAAATTGTCAGGGGTGGCAAAAACCTTTGGCTATGACTGTATATGGGTTCACTTGTTAAGTGTTACTCCTTGGGCAGAGAATGGGCCTTATAGCCACTGTGTTTGTGTTGCTTTTTATTATGTTGTGTTAGAAGTATGATCCATTTTTACTGGGCAGTAGAAGTCTTATGTAGTCACTCAATTCAAATACTTTACTGGCATTACTTAAGTGTTGATATTGCTAAAGCATACTCATTCCCCTCCATTTTTCTAAATTATTCTGATGTATTCTCTTCATTCCTGTTCCCCAGCTGGATGAGGGTATCATTAAGCCCCGCCCAGGAAGTGACCTCACCAACAGCAACGCTCCCTCACCACCTAACAAGGTGCAACGCAGCATATCGTCCAACCAGAAACCTCGCAGAGCCACCGATCAGGGTGAGTTAGCCCTGTGTGATTGGAGGACAGGTCAGATATGTTTCTTGGCTTTGTAAGATTGTCATCCAGCCTTTAATTAATGAATCAAGTGTGCCTGATCAGTGTTCCAACAAAACTGTGGCACGTCTGAGGGTCCCTGAGGAGACGATGGAATTACTTTTGGATAGGTGAAAAACTTCTCAGGTAATTTTACAACTCACTGTTCCTCTCTCAGGGTCTTCTGCAAGGGGGCGTGGCCAGGTGGACAACAAAGAGGATTCTGTCAGGAAAGGATCAGGTGGCTCAGCCAAAGTTCCAGCCAGTCCACTGACCTCTGACCGCAAGAAGAGTGCCACCCCCTCTACTGTGAGTGACACATAACAGAGCTCAACCGCTATGTTTAAAGCATATGTTAAAGCATAGGTCTTCAACCCTCTTCCGGGGATAACCCAGGTGATCCGCAGTTTGATTAGGCTTGTCTGCTAATCATCCAGCTTTTAATGAATCATTTGTTCAGGGATCCCAGAAAACTGTGGAATGTTTGAGGGCCTCCAGGAACTGGGTTGAAGACCTGTATAGATTCCTGACTCTTTCTTCCCTCTCTTTATCAGGTTTCAGTGTGTACTATTGTAATTGTTGGCGTTCATTTTTAGGATTTCAGTTGCGTTCATTATTATTCTTCTGGCAAAAAAGCATTGTTTTTGCAAGAGTTAAAATGGCACAAGGGTACAAAAATCTAAACAGTAGTTGAGGGTCAAAGGGCACAACATCTGGTGTCAACGAAATGCAAACCGGCCTCAAGGTGGCGATGTCACAAGCCTGCAAAGTTGGACTTTTGCGAAGTTCACCACGCCCAATCCCGTTCAACCTAGAGAACTGAAACTTGGGGCGCAGATGGCTCAGTGGGTAGGGAGTCAGACTTGTAGTCAGAAGGTTGCCAGTTCGATTCCCGACTGAGCCAAATGTCGTTGTGTCCTTGGGCAAGACACTACCCTAATTGCTCCCAGGTCGTTGCTGTAAATAAGAAATTGTTCTTAGTCAACTTACCTGGTTAAATAAAGGTTAAAAAAAACTTACTAGATATGTGCATCTCCTCACTGTAAGATTTTTGCTCTGGGGACCCATAATCTCTGCCATCTTGGATTTTTTGATGAACACTAAAATCCCTACTCCTATAGAAGCGAATGTCCGATCATCACTTTGTTTGACATTCGGCATCTATGGACCAAGGGCTTCAAATGTTGTATAATCCAGCACAGTCTGTCAAACAACATGGCCGCCATTGACCAATAAACATGTGTAGGGTTGTAGTTTTGCACACACATGCACATATCTCCCACAAGGATAATGGTGCACTCATCCAACTTGGTAGATATGTACACTAAGATGATATAACAAAAATGACACCAATCCCATGTTTGTAACCCACACAGGGGCGCCACTGCGTTTTCCACATTTACAAGCTTACTGTACTCACACTGCTTAAGTTAGAGGTATTGTAGAGCTGTTGTTGGACAAAACAAAACAAATGCAAAATCGAAACAGTTTATAGTGTTGTGGATGCAGTTCATGGAGAGCTGTGGGCGCGTTTTGATGAGGGCAAAAGCCATTTCATCACTGGATTCTTTTGACCCGTAGGGCGACAGAGAGAACTTTATTAAGAACGTAAGTTGTTTTTATTACTCTACTTCAGTTCAACCAGCCGTGGTGTAAATTATGCAACATTGCTTTGTGATAGACTTTTCCATGCGCTTTTTGCGCGCTAGCAGGAGATTCTCCATATCAATCAATATGCTGTTTAAACAGGCATTGTGTTGTTGAAGTTTAAACTAGTAGGCGGTTTTCAATTTGTTTTCTAAAACCATAGAACTTTGTTCATTCTTCTAGGAAGAAGAGAAAAAGATCAGTTCTGTTTTCCCGGATTTATTTGAGATTTGAAACCATTTTGTGTATTATATTAAGAAGTTAAATTAAAAGTTTGTTCATTTAGTATTGTTGTAATTTTTCCCCCCAGAAAATCATAATAATCGGTCGATTAATTTGGTATTGGCTTTTTTGGTCTTCCAATCGGTCGACCTTTAGTATACACGAAGAATTATATTGAGGTATTAATAAATGTTATCTAGCTATAGCAGGTAAAGTTTTATAAAAACATAGGTCGAGAGGAGCTCTAGGGCAAGCCTGCAAGGCATGACGACTTGCAATAAGGGGGTCATACAGTTCTCAAAATGTCTGCCAGAGCCCTCGTGAACTTCAATATTTCACAGCGGGACAGCTCTACGCCCTCACAGACTTAGTGAGAACATGCTTCAAAGTCTTTAGGCCCTATTTTAATGATCTAAGCTCACGGCATGAATCCAAATCCACTTTTGCTAGTTTGACGGCGGAAAAAATGCACCATGCGCCGGGCGCATGGTCTAAAAGGGATGTACTAATTGTCTTTCAATTCATAGGTCAATTCATAGGTGTTTTGGGCGTGACATGCAATAAACCAATCAGAGATTCATCTCTCATTCCCTTTAAGAGCCAGGTGTGTTTGTACCTTTCGCGCTTTGCTAATATGATGGCGGATTTGCACCGTAATATTTTTATTTGTAATCTGTTGCATGTTCGTGTGCTGCTGCGCTTCCTTGTGTCTACAACATGCATGTATGCACTAGGGCTGAAACGATTAGTCAACATTTTCGACAACAAGAAAAATTTTGCTTGATCTCATAGGACCTATTTTAAGTGCCTGCAATAATGTGATTTGACCACTGCGGCGCTGTAGCGCTAGACTATAATGCAGCTCTACCATATGCAATCCAGAAGGAGGAACAGGCAGAAACGGAGCTGGAGAAGTCAGAGATGGTTGCAAAGACATTTGTTAAAATACATGGATCAGATAATCTATCAGAGGAGGGTTGTAGAGGTCGGATGAGAACGATGGACCAGTATCACGGGGTGCATGATAGGAGGGAAGATGTCAGTGATGCATTGAGTGCTCCTTTTACTATTGGGGAGATGAGGAGGGCAATAAATAGGGCTGGAATGACGTCACCTGGACAGGATGAAGTGTGTTATGTGATGCTTAGGCATCTGACTGATGTAGGTCTGGAGGTACTCTTGGAGCTGTACAACAGAGTGTGGGTGGAGGGGAAGCTGCCAGATAGTTGGAAGAAGGCAGTGGTGATACCAATCCGGAAACCAGGGCATGAACCATCAAATCCATCCAGCTATCGGCCAATAGCCTTAACGTCACATGTTTGTAAGGTTATGGAGCGAATGATAGTGGACAGGCTGACCTACTTTCTGGAGGTTAGAGGGTGGATGTCACCTGAGCAGAGTGGCTTTAGAAAGGGCAGGGGGACGATGGACCCAGTGGTGTGTCTAGAGTCAGAGGTGAGAAAGGCACAGGTCAATAAGGAGGCAGTGGTCACATTCTTTTTTGATGTGGAGAAGGCCTATGATATGTTGTGGAAGGAGGTACTACTGATTAAATTAAGTATCTTGGGGGTGGGGGGGAGGACGTATAATTGGGTAAATGATTTTTTGGTTGGGAGGAGAATACGGGTCAGAATTGGGAGGGCTATGTCAGCCAGCTACATGATAGAGAATGGAACGCCGCAGGGTAGTGTGATTAGCCCACTGCTATTTTTAATTATGATTAATGATGTGTTCTTCCAGGTTGGGCCAGGAATTGGGACGTCACTGTTCGCAGATGACGGTGTGATATGGAAGAGGGGGAGGAATGTACCGTTCGTAGTCCGCAAAGTGCAGGAAGCGATTCAGGTGGTAGAGTGTTGGGCGTTGGCGTGGGGTTTTAGGTTTTCCATAGCTAAAACGCAGGCAGTGATTTTTACCCGAAGGAGGATAGGGGAGGAGGTGCAACTAAAATTGTATGGGAAGACAGTGGTTAGGGTGAAGGCATTAAGATTTCTTGGGGTGATATTTGAGCCAAGAATGACCTGGGTTGGGCATGTGGAGAAGGTGGTGGCTAAATGTAAGAAGGTGTTGCGGTTTTGGTTGGACTGGAGTGAGGAGCGGCACATTCTTCTTTAAAGGCTATGTATGTGGCTTTGATTAGATCAGCTATAGACTACGGGTTTGTGGTGTACGGGTCGGCAGCTAGGTCAGTGCTGGCCAGATTGGATGTCGTCCAGGCCTAAGCTCTCAGGATATCTAGTGGGGCGTATCGATCATCGCCAGTCTCAGCACTGCAGGTGGAAATTGGGGAGAAGCCGCTGGGGCTCGGGAGGCAGCAGCTACTAGTGAATTACTGGATTAATCTCCAGGGTCATGGGGAGTCTCACCCAGCAAAGAGGGTGCTTCAAGCGTGCTGGGAACATGGGCAGGGCCAGCCTGTGAGTTTGGGATGGGTAGGACATGCATGGGCAAGGCAGTTAGGCATTGGGGAAATGGAATTTAGTCCCACAGTCGCTATACCTCAGAGTTAATCCATGGTGATAGGGAGGGGAGAGATCCAGGCCATTGTTTTTCAAGCAGGTTGAGGTCGGTGTATGGAGGGTATGTACGCATCTACACGAATGAAGCGAAAGATCCCAGCTCAGGGCGGACGGGGGCAGCGTTTATTGAGGAGGCCAGTGGTAGAAGAGTCTTGAGGCGGCTGTCAGATCATCTGGCCGCGTTCACGGCAGAGTTGATTGCAGTGCTGTTGGCTTTGCATTGGGTGGAGGAAAGTGTGCAGGGAAATGTGGTAATTTTCTCAGACTCGTGTGCTGTTTTGGAAAGCTTGCAAGCATGTAGCTCACGCAGCAGGCAGGACCTGGTTTTGGAGGTGCTGATGACTCTTGGTCGGGTGGTGCGGAAAGGGTGCCAAGTGAGATTTGCCTGGGTGCCGGCACATGTGGGAGTGGTGGGAAATGAGGCAGCTGACAGGCTAAAGAAGAGGGCCCTAGGGGAGAAGGAGGTCACTATGGAGCTGAAGTTGAGTAAAGGGGAGGCAAAGAGTTTGGTTTGGGCAAAGGTGTTGGAAAAGTGGCAGGAGCAGTGGGATAGAGGGGTTAAGGGAAGACATCTCCACCACCTCCAGAGGAAGGTTGGGGGGAGGCGAGGGCTAGGGGGTGGAAGGAGGGAGGGGGCCCATCTACACTAGGCTTAGAATAGGGCACAGTAGATTGAATGGCTCACTGTTTAGAATTGGGAAACACGCTACAGGCAGGTGTGATTATTGTGAGGCAGAGGAGACTGTGGAGCATGTGTTGATTCAGTGTGGGCACTATGTGAGGGAGAGGGGGTGTATGGGGGACAGGTTGAGGGAGGCTGGTACCCAAGGGCTTACTATGGAGAACTTGCTTGGGGGGATGGAGGGGGGTGTTTGTTTTAACATATTGTTTTCTTTTTTTGAGGGCCACAGGGTTGGGTGGCCGGATATAGGTCAGGCCTGTCTCTGGCCCACACTCCAGTGCAGTAGGTGGCGGTAATGCACCATTTCATGCCAACCGCCGTAAAACGCCAACGAAGAAGAAGGCATTCCAGTAGAAGGAAACCGTGCTAAAATGTCAGTGTGCAGACAGAGCAGAACAAGTCGCGTGTGGGAAAGTTTCAATAAAGTTCAAACTAAAAATGCTGTCATCTGTAATACTGGCAAGGCGGAACTTGCTTTCCATGGGATGCTGGAACAATTAAAAAGGAAACATCCCATCACGAGAGGAGATGAAAACGGTGAGACGTGAGTGCGCTCCAGCTGGAACTAAGCAAAATGGCCAGTTAGCGACACCAGTTGATATAAATGAATTACGCAGTATTTCACGCATGCTAACACCATAGCAACATGTCCGCAGACAGCAGTTAGACAGTTCAGTTTATCTGACCATAACGTAATGAGACACATTTACATAGTTATAACAATTGTTTGTACATTAATATTTTAGCCAATGTGTCCTGAAGCAAATGCCCCTTTTTTTTCAGTTCTACAGCAGTGGGTATATTGATGAGTTTCTTTTGAGGAGGAATTATTGTACTTATTTGTTTATTTGTATTTTTTATTTAGATTTAAAGCAACAAAAGGATTGAAGCAATACTTAGAGAGCATTTGTGATTTGAATCAGACAAAATTTGACAAAAAGAGGTTGGCTCAAAGTAGAGGTCGACCGATTTATCGGTATGCAGATTAATCGGCCGATTTTTGGTAATTCTTTACATAATCGGCATCGGCCAATATCAAGCCGATTAACCCTTCAAAGTCAATCAAATCATTAAGATTTTTTGTGTTCAAGTGTTACTGTATACATTTTTATTCAGACCTAAAACAAACAAAAGCTGCTGGTTGCTACTATTGTTAAAATGGTCAATTTGTTTAATTGTTCTCAGATGTTTGATAAATGCTGCTAAGTGCACAAAACTTTATTTTTTCATTTAAAAGTTTATTTGTCAAAGTGACGTTATTTTTTTTCTTAGTTCTTACCCATTTTGTTTATGTATACAATACATGTTTTTACATTATACATGTTTTATGTAAGTATACAAGTGCAGATTGGTGTTCAAGTGTTCAATAAATATTTTCGTTGAGAAATTTGTTGTATCTTAAGTACTATGTAGTGTTAAATTTTTATCTTTCAAATAGAGGTTACAAACAAGCAAATAATCGGCAGCATATATCGACCATCGGCCAACCCTGATTTCAAAAGATCGGCATCGGTTTGAGAAAACCCATATCGGTAGACCTCCATATGGCTCAACCTCTAGCTGTAACTTGGTTTATATTTGTCAATGGGGCTATCACTTTCCGATGCCTCAAGAAACCCAGTATTATCCTGAACACACCTCCCTGTTAGACCAGCACGCCCATGGGTGCAGGTGCATTTGCTATTTAAACAACTCGGGCGCCGGGCGGGAAATTGACAACTGCGTCTGTCTTAAACTAGCAAAGACACTTGCGTTCGTGCTTTCCGCTGCGTTGTGCCGGGTGCAAGATAGGACCCTGTGAGTGTTGGGGGTGACATTGGAATTGGGCAGGAAACTTGGCACCGAAGTCCATCATCTTGGATTTCCCCCATCTTGGATTTCATTTAAAGCACTAAAAACCTTATTCCTTTAGCAGCGAATGTTGGATTTTCACACCGTTTGTCATTTGGCATCTATGGACCAAGGGTTTCAAAAATGGTACAATCCATTGCTAGTAGCCAATTGCTAATAACCAATGAACATGTAGGGCTGTGGCTTTGCACAAATATGCACATATCTCTCACAAATATCTCCCACAAGGATAATGGTGCATTCATCAAACTTGGTAAATTTGTACACTAGGATGATATGATGACACAACCCCATTTTTTTAAACCACACGGGGGCACAACTGAGTTTTCCACATTTGTAAGCTCACCATACTCACCCTGCTTAAGTTAGAGCTATGAAAATATATAGATTCCTAAGTTCTTCTCCCCACAAAAAACATATTTGTAATAGTGACTCATTAACTCCATTTCATTCATTTTTTGTCAATTGTGTATTTCTGAAGAACTAATTGTGCATCCACTGAAACCCACTAAACACTGCTTACAGTTTTAATTTTAATTTTTTTCTCTCTACAGAACAGCATATTGTCCACTGGTACGGGTCGCAGCCGAAACTCTCCTCTCACCGAAAGAGCTACGCTGAGCCAAGGCATACAGAACGGAAAGGACAGGTATGCAAAGGCCTGAACCAAAGCAGTCAGAGCATTGTTTTAATTTAAGCTAGTCAGTGGCTATCCCCAACAAACACACAGAGCATGGCTCTGGCTGTTATTCCCTCCAAGGTTTCAGACCACAGATTTTTGGCACTAGGCCTAGGCATGCCTTCAGATATTCTTCAGAAATGGTGGGACTTTCTAGGCAGGTAAGTCTCCTGTCGACAGGGATTCAACAGGGGCCTGATTAGGCCCAAGATCTTGTAGACAAGGACTACTGACTCCTTGCCAGACAGATGGAAACACAAGGATTACTGGAAACATCTTTTACTTCCAGTCATTGGACTCTTTGCTGTCCTTCCAAATATCTTTAAATGCCTTTAAGAAAATGTAATCCCAAAACCTACTCTGCCCTGAAGTTTTCTCCATCAGACAAGCCTAAAAAAACTCACTCTAACACATGCTTCAACCTGCCATGTACCGTATTTTAGTGAATATATCGAGCGCGATATGCACATTTTTACAAACATAAAAAAGAGAATGATTATACCTATAATATATAGAATGTAAAAACTATAATTGTTTGTTTTTATTGAGTACTTGAGAAAAGAACTCCAGTAGGCAAATCAAACTACAAACTGGACAATTACCATATGTAACGCTAAAGTATAATTAAGTTTAAACAGGAAGAATAATGATGTATAGTTTGATCACATAGGCTACTCACTTATACAGCACATATAAACTTATATAATTACCACCCAAATCTTTCATGTTTTTTCAAAACAATTTATAATTTCATTGGACAGATTAACAATTACTTCACGCTATGCGGAATTCAACTGGCCTGTAGCAGCGGCGGCAGGCTGGGGCAGGACAGGGCTATCACCCCCACGAATACGCTTAGCTCTCCGATCGATTGAATGGTGGCCAACCCTCACTTTCTCTTGGCTGAAATGCTAGAAAACCAATTTAAGAAAAAGTATGGGAGATGCTCAAAACCGTGGTGATGTGTAGTTCAACCAATCTGTCGTGACTCTTTTATTAGTGACTAGTCCAATTGTGTTGTTAATTTAATATAATTTCATTATAAGTACACCTCCAGCCCAGTACTCAAACAACAACGGCTGTTTGTTTTGCGTTTTCTAAATTAAATAAATCAAGCTGCTCCTGTAGCATCAAAAATACACTTAATGTAATACTGTATTTTGTCGTCATGTTTCTACCGTGGCCCTCAGCGAACAAACAGTGCTACAGAGCGCGTTTAGTCACTATCTTGAAAGAGATGCAGCAGCAGAAGAAGCAACAGAAGATGAAGTTTTACATTTCTAACTAATAATAATAGTAGAAGCTTTTTATTTTTATTTTTTTAAATGGGATTTTGGAGGACCAAAGCTATTATTTAGCACAAGAGCCGACAGAGGGTGAATCTGCTTTGAAGAAGCGAAAGCATGATAAAGCCAGACAAAAATACGGGAGCGACACAGGCAGAAATCCCAGGTAAACATCACTGTGGCTTTTCCCAGTTAGAAGGCTCTAATGAGGTAAAAAAAATTCAAAGCGATGCCGAAGTTGCTACGGTAGAAACATGACGACAAAATACAGCGACCTCCATAGAAGGGGGTGCCTGCGGTTATGTAGATATAAATGTCTCATTCTAAGGTAATAAAAACATAATGGTTCATTATGTAAGGTCTTTACACACCACTGAAAACATAGTTATGGATCTTATATTGCTTTTCTGTCAATAGATCCTTTAACTACAAATATAGGATTTTTTAAACGCAAGCTTGATAAATGTCTGATGTTTGGAAAGCATTTAATTTAGTTGTTAAAACCACTGGTCAATCCATATGTAAAATGCAGAACATGCCACACATTCTTTTAAATATGAAGGCAAGTCGCATCCTCTTGCCAGTGCAAACACTTTATACACAACATTGTTGCAGCTTCTCTTAAAGTAGCTACAACCCTTTGTAACCAAAGCAAGCAAGTTTTTGAAGCAATTTTTTGTTCTACAAAATGATGTACTATTTACTGTACATCATAGTTCTTCCTTTTTAACTTTATTGTATTTTGCGTTACATACTTGTCCAGTTTGTATAATTTGATTTGCCTACTGAGTGTCTTTTCTCATGTACTCAATAAAAACATATAATTATAGTTTATCTGGTTGGATGCAACTTATTTTATATTTTACATTGTGATGTTATTTATACAGACACTAGTTAGTGTTTATGTTTACCAGTGAGACTGGGTTATTCAGACAAGGAAAAATCTCTTAGAGTAAATGTATAGGCCAGTTTGAATATTGAAATATACGTTGAACCACAAGTTTTTTGTGTATGCATTAACAGTAATGCGGGTTCACCACTTTGGGAATACAGTGCCTTGCGAAAGTATTCAGCCCCCTTGAACTTTTCGACCTTTTGCTACATTTCAGGCTTCAAGCATAAAGATATGAAACTGTAATTTTTTGTGAAGAATCAACAACAAGTGGGACACAATCGTGAAGTGGAATAAAATTTATTGGATATTTCAAACTTTTTTAACAAATAAACAACTAAAAAATTGGGCGTGCAAAATTATTCAGTTAAATTCAGTTAATACTTTGTAGCACCACCTTTTGCTGCGATTACAGCTGGAAGTCGCTTGGGGTATGTCTGTATCAGTTTTGCACATCGAGAGACTGAAATTTTTGCCCATTCCTCCTTGCAAAACAGCTCGAGCTCAGTGAGGTTGGATGGAGAGCGTTTGTGAACAGCAGTTTTCAGTTCTTTCCACAGATTCTTGATTGGATTCAGGTCTGGACTTTGACTTGGCCATTCTAACACCTGGATATGTTTATTTGTGAACCATTCCATT
>JACXGM010014145.1:0-22362 GCA_016801145.1 Umbra pygmaea
TTGTCATTTTTCTTAGTAAAAATATATATGCTGAAAAGGCCCTCCCGAATGGTATAGTAAAATTAAATAAAACTGCAATTAGATTCATCACAGGCATTCTGAGTTCAGACATGTGTCCCATGTCTCTATTATTGGTAAGTCTGACAGCACCATGGGTGGATGCAAGTTTTACATTATGTAGCATTAAAACACTGTAATCGGATCGGTACTCAGTATTGGATCAGTACTCAAAGTTCAGTACTCTGATCGGTATCGGCAATGGAAAAGTGGTATCGGTGCATCTCTAGTATATAGTGCACATAAGCCCCTAAGAATATTACCGGGTGGGCCTGAAAGGTTTCAGTGGGGGTCAAGGCCATTAACTAATGTTCATAAAAAGAGCTCTTAATAACAATTAATTTCTGTTGACATACTAGAAAAGTGATCATTGTCACGTTGCCCTTTGACCCATTGTAAACGGCATTAAAAACAATACATGGACTTACTTTGTGTGCTAACCTGGGTTAAGTAGGAGAGAATGGAGAGATGGAGGGAGAAGAACTGATGAGAAACAAAGAGAAAGTTGAGGAAAAGCAAATATAAAATGGGTTTGCTTGTGTACGCAAGAGAAAGAGGGATTTACAACTGTTAAGAAGAATCCAGGCTGGGAGAGAGAGAGAAGCAGATCCCAAATAGAGGTAGAGAGAGCACGCACGTGAGTTAGTGCTCCAAAGTCTGTAAGATAAACAGTGAGAACAGCGCAGCTGGCATACATTAGTTTGGGGGAGACGTCCATCTCTGCCAAACAATCCTCTGACTGCCTCTAAATGTACTAATCACCCCCTGGAGTCTGGACCATGCCATCCATTGCTGTGTGTGTGCTGTCTGTGTGTACATGTGGGTACACAGACATGAGTCCCCAGAGAGATAGTAACCCCTAATGAGAAGGT
This sequence comes from Umbra pygmaea, assembly GCA_016801145.1. NCBI lineage: Eukaryota > Metazoa > Chordata > Actinopteri > Esociformes > Umbridae > Umbra > Umbra pygmaea. The sequence goes on from JACXGM010014145.1 coordinate 930, forward strand.
CCAAATAAGATTTTTTTTCTTTGAGAAAATACAAATTCTGGCTGAGAGTTTAGTTTTAGCCAAAAACATACGATTAGAATTGTTCACATTGAGTTTACATTAAGGTTTTGGCATTATGGGTAGGGTCTAGGGTTAGTTATTGGGGATATAGTAGGTTAAGTTTAGGCAGAACAGTTACTGAGGATAGGTTTAGGGTTGCAAATTTTGGGGAATATTCCGGGGTGGAGACTTTTCGTGGGAATTAATAGGATTTTATGGGAATTAACGTGAATATATCGGAATTAACAAAAATATATACAAATTAATATTAATACATTTAAAATGTAAACATCATTTCTATTGGATATACAGTGTCTTACAAAAGTATGCATCCCCCTCGGAAGCGTCGGTTACACTTTACAATAAGTATACATTAAAGAAGATTAATTAAGATATTAATAAACATTAATAAACATATTCATAAATGCCAGAGGAAAGAATTATATATGACAATAAATGACTTGATTAACTAAATACTAGTCAAATGTCTGGGTCAAGTGCTAAATTACTACATTGTCTGGTCCTCTCTATAGTCCCCTTAGTGTATAAATTAAGAGATAAATAAAACATGCTTATGCTAGTAAAGAAATTATTAATTACACACAGGCGTCCACACAGGCAGCTCTGTGTTGCTGGAGATGCTGCAGTTCATGTGCACACCATGTACACCCCTTGTTCTACCTCACCTGTTTTTACTATTAATAAATACTATAAATGGTATTTCCCTATTTCTGCATTTAGATGTCACTGATCCAATGTCAGTTCCTCAACAGTCATTTGTTTGATTGTTTAGTTACTGAAAGGGAAGATGAAAGAGGAAAATAAATTGCAAGGTTCCTACATTAAAGGTACAATGCACCTTTTAAAAAAAAAAATATCAGAAGGTTTGTGCTTTGTGATTCCCGACATTGGTGCACCAGCCCATTTTGTGATGGAGGTAAATAGTAAATGCAAATAATCTACCCTTTTTACTTGTGTTATTTCCTACTGTACATATTTCATTTATTTTTTATTTACAGAGACAACTTAAATGTATAACACTATTAAACAAAATATCCTTAGTAATTAGACTCCAGTAAATACAGAGACATTGACCAAATAAGGTAAATGTTAAGTTTGAAGAATGAGGTTATATACTGCCCATTTTTATGTTGTTTTTTTGCAATCGCTAGGACCCATTTCCCAGGTTTCTTTTTCAAAACTCTACACACAGTTCCACTAACCAACTTTCAGTGTTGCACAGCAGTTAATTTTACATACAAAGTGCACTAAAACTACCAAAATAATTCATACATTTCAAATCAACTCATTCTTCCATAACTCTAGCAACAGTTGTCACCCAACAAGCACACTGTCAATAACCTAAGAAAGAGCAGATTATTTCTTTACAAAACAAGAATGACCCCTGTCCACTGTTTACAATTAAAATGCAGAAGACAGGGTTACCACTCACATCACATTTTATGTCATCTTTGGCAATAGACCTCACTTATATTCTGATGAAGTATAGAAGCCCCAATCTAATCTGAGACTACAGCTCTGGATCTTCCTCTCAGTCTACATCCACCACCCATACACACTCCTCTTCCTCCATCAGCCACTCTTCTTACTCTGTCAGACACTTCTCTATCTCTGATTGGGTCCAGGTTTACATTAAAGTACAAAATTATTACTAAAGTAAGTCTCTTTTTGTATAGATGTTAATGACATTGAAAGACTAACACCTGAAATGTTAATACAGGACTTTACCAAAGTACAGATTTCTGAGGAGACTTTACTTTTACTCCAGTTGGCTATATGTCATAGCCTAGGCCTACTTTATCCACTAATCAATAGCTTCTGCCTGGCTCAGTCCTGTCAGAAATGTCAAATATGCATTAATGAAAAACATGTTTTTTAATATAATAATATGCACTAACTCCTATCTTGGTGTTCCAGTATTGCAGCCTGCCTCAACATAACTGTTTTGTATCCCTGTGTGTCTCATAAAGCAAAGTTTAAAATGATAATTATATGGTTATGAGTGATGGCTTACCATGTGTTTGTCTTTCACTGCACACAGTTCATTCTCTTATTAAACAAGTTAAATGAGCTACTTTGACAGTTAGGCTATACATTTGAGCTACACAGTAATACAGTAACTTTGCAGTAGCTTACAGTACATAACCAGAGTTCTTGCATGCTGGCTAACTATACTGACTGACTATAGATTTAGATAGACACCTTACTGAAATATCAGCAACTATTTTCTTTACCGTTTTGAAAACTTATTTTCCAACAGTCTGCTTTGTTTTGGAAAATTCTTTCTATTTCTAAAACAGGCGCAGGAGTTAGCTAATATGCTGTAGTAGCTATAGACATTATTAAGTTATTTTGTCTGACAACGCGTCTGCTGCGTCTCTCTGCCGTCAGGCGCACTCAGGAGACAGACTATCGGTAAATTAATCACGCGCAGGGTGTAAACATTCGTGATTCCACTCTTTGGCAAAGAGGTTGGTGCGATTTTAATTTAGATAAACATTATTAACCTTATTAAATATTAAGTGGGTAAACAATCATTAACTAAATGACATTCCTGGTCTGGTGACCAATTCTATTTTGAAGACTTGTTTGATGTGGACCGCGTGGGAGCGTAGCAGCTCTTGTGTTTGTGTGTGATGTGAGAATGAGAGGTACGCTCGAAAAGTGGGCCGCACTACCTCACATCTGCAGGCAGGTGGCCCAGTCCGAATTGCAACAAGTATTGCGATTATATTTCACAAACCACCTTACCGGCCCAACAACTAGCAGCACACCGGGAATTCTCCCGGTTCTCCTGATTACCCACCCCGGGCCTGGTGCCATCTACAGTAGCTACTGTAGAATACGGCAGGAGGAACGCCCCGGACAGAACGCAAGTGTAGCCTACTGTAGAATACTGCAGGAGGAACGCCCTGTAACAAGACATAATCATGGTCAACATTCATCTTCCTTGTCAGCAGAAACTGGCATATAAAGAAAGTTTTGTCTCTAAAATTATTTTTTTTATTTTTAGTGGAAAATGGATACTGCAGTTGTGCTTTCTGTCTTCAGTGAAAGCATACAACCGATAGTTTGTTAGTTCCGACTGTTTGAGTTTCGATATTCTGTATAATTCAATTTACACGTCTATGAAGTGACAGTAGTTTAAATTATCTTGTCTCTAAAACAGCTACATGTATATTTTACGGTCAAAACAAAGTCTGCTGTGCATATAGCAAACCTTTCAATGTAAGAATAATATAATGGGCGGGTGAACACCATGCTACAATTAATAAAAATATGAATTTTGTAGTAGACAGCTACTATACTTTCCTAGTCAAGCACTGCCTAGAGTTTACAATAATATTTTAAACAATGTACTGCTTTTAAAACTGAAAATGTTTTATTTAGGGACTAATTTGAAAAAAAAAATTGATTGAGATTAGTCCCGAGTACAGAAAATATTGCGATGAATCATGATTAAGTATTTTAATTGTTTGACAGCACTAGTTATAAGTTAGCTCAACTAATCACTATTCACATCGCAGGTCATTGATGTAAATAAGAATTGGTACTTAATAAACGTAACTGGTTAGATAATGGTAAAATAAAAAATAAAAACTTGATCACATCACCGAATATGCAAAGCTCCTAAAAAAAACACACAATTCTGAAAATTCATTTAATCTTGTCTCAGTCGTATGACCAGGTTCAGGCTTGGAGCTGGGTAGTGATTCTTTAATCATGTCTAGCTCTAGTTAATTCTACTGATATTTATCGATATGTTGAACGAGAATGAATAAACATTATTTTCTTTTTTTTCAGAAAGTCCATCATCGAGGGATTTGTTCTAGGGGAGAACTCAAAATGAATTCATGTGTCTTGTTTGGGGACAGGAAGAGAACAGGCCTCAGTCTGTACTGAATTCCATGATTCCCTCTGATTCCGTAAGCAAGCTACAGTTACAGCTCTGTTCCGAACACAGATAGTGGAAATAAAACCTCATACAGTACATCATCATGACAACTTAAGAGAAACCAAAACACAAATGTTTTCTACCATCATGTTTTTCCCCATGAAAAATCACTGGAGCTCTGATTCTGAGCGGGGCCTGGACTTTTTCTGACCTCGTGACCACACCAGGGAAACTTCTGGGCCATCATTACAGCCTACAACACATTGACATTATTCCCCGTAAAATGAAGGTCGTATAAAATAAATACAATTACTGTTGAGGTCACCAGGTCAGTTAACACTCCCATAGGACTGTGCATAGTGTTTTGTTTCCAGTCTGTTCTCTGTCCTCTACAGTCCCCTGGTCCCCCACGTTGAGCTGCCCAAATGGCAGTGTACTGTTGACAGGCAATGAACGATCGATCAATGGACCCGATGCAACGACATGCAATCCTTCAATTTCCTGTCACAATAAGCCTTTGTGCTGTCTGTCTCCCGCCTCAGTGGGAGTGTTTGTGTGTGTGAGAGAGTGTGTGTCCTGTGTGTATGTTTATGTGGCGTGGGAGTAAGACTAGGATCGAGCATGTGTCAATATGCCATTTTTGCTAATGTGACCAGTGGTTGGCTGGATAAGTGTTTGTGTTTTTATTTATGGGTGTGCGTGTTTGTGTGTGTATGTATCTGTGTGTTTGTGTTTGTATGCATCTGTGTGTGTGTGTGTGTGTGTGTGTTTGTTTGATGAAAAATGATCGGCTCCCTTGAATTATTTACTAATAGACTGCTGGTGTAGCTGGATCAAGACCACTGTTAACCTGTTCCCATCCAGGGATTCCACACGCACGTAATACCTGGAAATATATTTCAATTAAACTGAAAAGTATTTATATGTGTGAAAATATTTATGAAAAATAAATAAATAAATATATTTAAAATATATTAACAGTCAGTTTTTAAGACTAACATGTATTTTGCACATACTATATATAATATGTAAATAGGCTTATTAAATTAATAAAAAAAAGCTTATTATTGATTTATTATTATGAAACATAGATATTCCATATATTTTGCAGGACTAATTAGGACTGTGCCAACCAGCGTGTGTGCTTGTGTGTGCTTGTGTGAGATTGTGTTTTTGTGTGTGAATCTATGAGTGTTTTAGTGTGAATGGATGAATCTGTATGATAAATGTGTGTGTGTGTGTGTGTGTGTGTGTGTGTGCTTGTGTTTGAATGTTATTCTATGAGGACTGCAGTCACACATTGCACATAATATGATACTACCAACTCTAGGTTCAATATAGCAACTAAAAAATAAAATATATACACAGTATCAGAGAGTGAATATTCCCTCTTAGTATATTGCTGATGTCAAGTGGTGTGTGTTTATGTTGGGATGAGGAAGCTGTTATCTGTTATATTATCGGATAGGGAGAGGTTCTTCCTTATCTGAGAGACAGTAAGAAATCAGTAGAGACAGGATTGACAACTAAATGAGGGGCTGACAGGTGACAACAGAGGGGTAACTGTGACCACACATAGCTACGTGCACATTGCTATGACCTCGCGGCTCTATAGGAAGAAGGTTAACAAGATAGAGGGAAAGCAATAAGGAAATGAAAGGAAGAGTGATGACCTCGGCATGACCTCACCAGCGCACTGCCCATGGTGAAACTGGAGCTAGGTGACTGGACACACAGCAGGGCCTGGCCTCCAAAATGGATCTCCAACTCTAACAGACTCGTTTTGTGTGCTTTTTGATACTGAAGGTTTCCATGAACCTTTTTGTTGGTGTGTTTGTATGAAGCCCTTTGTCTACAGTATGTGTGTCCTTGTGTAGCTCCTTACTCACTGTTCCAAGTGTTTTGTTGTGACATGTTTAGCAACATGCTTTCATTGGAACCAGTGGATGTATGCGCTCAGAGGGGTTGAGAGGAATTCTGTATGGAAGCACCAGCCAAGCCTCGGTTGAAACGCATCATTTACTCTAACAGGAGATGGTGCTGGTTTAAAAACATACACACACGCAAAAGCACACACGCAAAAGCACACAAAACCATGCAAGAAACCCATCAATCACCAGCTTTCCAGCATAATAACTACAGTATAACAATGACTAAATATACCACCATTTTGTTAACTGTAACCCAAACTGGATTTAAGGAAATGTACTGATGCTGTTCATAAACCAACAGCAAAACAATTAATACAACTAAAAAACTGAAAGATTTGGGGGAAGCAGTGCTCATCTTTCTAGATTACAGCTTAGATTACATATTATACATGTATATGTAAAATATATTATTGAGTGTTGTATTAGAGTTAACCATTGTTTGCGTTTTTACTACATGAAACACTATAATGACACATTATCCTGAACGGTATTTTTCGGTGAAGGTGTCAAGGTTTCACCAACACAGAAAGTTGGCTGAGAAAGAGAGTGTGTGTGATGATGAGGTATTCTCTAAACGCTGTCAGACTTCACAGTAGTCACTCACCGTGTGAAGTGTCTCTCAATCAGTGCGGCTAGGTGGGAGAAATGTGGAGCATCATGAATGATTGAAATGCATGTCCTAAGGGCAAACTATCAGGGAACACATGGAGACATCGGCCAACTGCCAGACAGAACGGTGTTGGCAGCACATCTTAGTCCTGTCAAAGCAGCCTGTTCAGCTATGAAATAAAGGGCTTGAATCCCCAGTGACCTGCGAGACAGGCCTCCTGAAGCACAACAAAACCTTGTGTGCTGATGACTATAGAAAACCCAGCCCAACATCAAACAACACAACACCTAGGCTAATTAATCTGTTCAAGCTTGGTGAGTTTGTAGGCCCAGTATGACACGCAGTATACACACTTACTAATGAACCTGTTCTAGCCTGTTGACTTGCAGGTCCAGGAGTCTACAGCAGAACTGTTGATCAACAGCCAACAGGTACACTTAAGGCTAGAGGTCAGGTTGGACTGCAATGAGACACCTTCATTAAAATATTAATACTATTATTATTAACAGGAAAATATGGCCACCTGAATGCAGCTGAGCTGGATTCTGAGAGTGGTCATAAAAATGACTGAATTCTCTCCCCAATTATATCTCTTCCATACCATATTTTCTCTGTGTATCTGGGAATCCCTCTCACCTGCACTCTCCCATTCATACTAAACGCAGCACGGCAAAACCTTCTGAGACAGACATCTGCACAATGACCAATCACAACCAGGAGGACCCAGAGTTCCCATAGGATGCACTGGTCCAACACTTGGACTTGCATATGAAGTCTATGTAATGATCAGATACCATGTCCTAATAAGGCGCAGTAAACACAAGTCATTGTAGTGATGGGTCGTTCAGAACAAAGTTTACCATTATTGTACATGTATCCTTACTGCATTAACAATAAATAGTGGTCTAAGCACCAGGAATGTTAAGATGGGTACAACATAATCCTATCTTGGGAACAACTATAATCCTTTTTAAGTGGTGGCGCAAAAAAAGTAAGTCAGGTGAACGTTACCTATTTGTACACAAACATTATTTACTCTCCCACAGTATTAGCCTATGAAATGTTTACATGTTAAGGTTCTATGTCAATTTTAACTTGAAAAACTACCATCTGACAGCTTCAAAGGTAAAAAGAAATACAGAAAATGTCCTCCTTAACGAACCAGGGTGGGAAATTATGCGAGTTCTTTTTGACACCCAGAGTGGCTAGTGAATTGTAAAAAATATAGTATGTTTAATTATGTGTTATTATTTCAAGCATTTCTTCGATCGGATTTGACAAAACCGACACGTTGGTCAACGTGCAAATATAATTGTGTATAGCGGAGCTAGTCAGTGAGAAACCCAGCCTGATACAGACGATAAAAAGATCCCCTTAATTAAGAGCCCTTCTGCGGGCTCAGCACCAGTAGGCTTGATGAAGTGAATTGTAGAGAATATCGAGAACAAAACTAGTGTAGTTACAAAAATTTGGAATATAATACAATAATGTTATTATCCGTGATGTGAAAAGTTGAAAAAGTAACCAGTCAAGCACACAGAGGGGAATGCTAGGTGCTCATTGGATGATTCAGCTGTCAGAAAAAAATAAGGGTGGGGGTCAGGGCTCTACAGTGTGACAGTTTTACTTGCATTTGTAATTAAAAATAGTTGTGTGCGAATGGCAAAATCAAAGCAGGGGCATACTTGTGCAAGTGATTTACACACCAAATAAGAAACCTTTCCTGGTTGTAGTATTTATGCATTTTTTTCATTAATGGTATGTGTAAAAAGAACTACAAAGACCGTAATGCAACGCAGAACTTAATGAGCTAAGCCTAGTCTAGTAAAACGCTTCAACTATATTAGGGGTCTTGAAGTGCGAGCCTTTGAATAGGCTGCTAGCTAGCTCTCAAGAGGATGTGTTATCGAAGTGTTAACAATAAGATAATTAGTGTCAGAGCACTAAATGTGTCAATAAATATTTTCAGCAAGATTTCAGAGAACCAAGATTTCACAGAAGATTCTGTAGTGATGGATGAGTTGTCAAAGCACTGCATGTTGTGTGTAAGCATTAGCCCATATCTTCATTGCTTTAAAGATTTTTTAAATAGAGAATTAAAATGTTTACAGTGTTTAAACTGGTCACTTTAATAGCACTTATTATGAACTCAGAGCAATTTCAGAGGTGTATGTGTGTCAGTGGGAGGAGGTCTGTTTGAGAGGGATTAAGGCAGTAAATGTTTATGAAATGTGTATAAGGCAGGTGTCAAGATATCTGAAAAATGCAGTATGTGGTACAGTGCCACAATAACAATATTTGTATAGTGCTCCTAGATTTTCTTGGGTGCGCCTACATCTTTCAACTTAGGATCACATGTACTCCTTGTTAAAAAGCCCATTGTAGAGCCCTGTTGGGGGTGTTCATTGGGTCTGCATTTATGTTTGACTTCTGATAAGTGTTGCTCACGTTTTACCAGAGAAGCATGCACGCGCACACAAATGTAATGGGAGTCTGTTCAACTTCCCATGGGCAAACATAATTGAATTAGAATCTGTTGTTAATTAACTATTTTACTTTGCCAAAATTTGGTTTACTATTAATATTAATTGTTGTATTGTGTTTGGTTCATTGCTGAAGACGCATCTATTTATAATTTAGTCAGTGCTTAGATTATTTTATTAGTAATCTAATATAAATGTTTTCAAACAGATTATTCTAAAATGACTATACAAAAGTAATATTAAAAGCTGGTTCAACCAATATTGAGGCATAAGTTAAATTTTGCACCTCTCAAACGTAAAACGATGTTGCCTGAACAATAGCGGCTGGTAAAATGTGGACATCCACCAGCCTAGCTGATGCAATGTGTCTGAAACAGCCCTGCAAAACAGTCCAGTAAAGTGGATTTGCTGATAGATGTAATCGCAATTAGCTTCGTACAGACATTCAGAGTTCAAACATGTCCTATGTCTCCTTTATGTCTGACAGCAAAGGTTTTACATTAAGTAGCATTATCATACTGGCATCGGATTGCTACTCGGTAATGGATCGGTACTCAAAAGTTCAGTACTCGGATCGGTATTGGCAGTGAAAAAGTGGGATCGGCGCATCCCTACATAGTGCATTATTCCATAAAGCTTTATTTATGTATACAAGCTGCAGTTTAGTGGAGGAGATCATACCCGTTCATTAATCATTATATATATTTATTTTGTAGGGATATTTTTCCTTATTTCCTTTCCTCCCAATTCCCCTCTAATCCTGCCTTGTTGGCAGCTCTGCAACTCCTTGTACAGATCTGTGGGGATGGCGAGGGCGAGCACATGTTTCATCCAACCACTTCGCCCAGTCGCCGATTCTTTTCGCACTGCGAATCCAACACAGAACCCTTTTGTCGGATCATGCACGGATAATCACCGACTATACTTCCTAATCTGATTTCCAGCCCATTTAATTCATAATATTAACAGAAAAAGTTTGCTAACATTTAGCAATTAAAAACGAAATATGTTCATGTCTAACTGGGCATGGAGTTCCTCCTTGGTTCACAATTTTTAATAGTGAACATGACCCTTGACCCCAGAGAATGTAGGAATCAAGGGTTTGACTGCTAGTAAATAGAATCTTGTAGCTGTGTCCATGTAAAACAAAGCAAAGTAGCTTTCTTGGCATGCTAGCTTGGAATATTCCATTGCTAACCATAATGGTGGGTTCCTTTATTTTCCTGTGGAATAACAATTCCAGTGTTTGCAGTCTCAGCAATTCTGCCCCCCATCTCCATCCCAATAATCTTATTTTGAAACAAACCTGATCCTAGGTCAGCACTCTCTTGTGTTTTTAAAGTAAAACACGTTCTCTGAGGTCTGTTTCAGACCAAAGCATTTATCAGTGTTTCCAGTGAGGACTCTACGAACATCCAACTCTGTGCCAGAGAAACAATGTCTAGCTTCAGTACACAATGTTATCACTAATGCAGTGTCTCATCTTTCTATCAACCCAAACATGTGGCACACACACATACACACGCCGCATTAGCGAGAGCTTCACTTTCCATGAAAAAACATCTAGATAGTGTAGAGTGGGGTCACTTCTAATAGAAACTTTCTCCAAAAGGCAAGAAGCTCAAGGCATGTATTAGGGGCAAAGGTTGTTATCATTTAGAAGAACATTTTAATTTATTTCCAATGGCTAAATCTTCCTAATGCTGCACTGAAAATTTTGTCCACACTGCAAATGATTTGGTTCTTACCAAGTTTAAACATTTTTTTTAGACGTGTTAGATAATTTATCTTGTTTTAAGAGTGAATTTCTTATTTTAAGTGTTCAACTTTACCCTATAATCTTATCTCATGAAAACCTGTCAAGTGAAATTATCTTGCTACATGGACAGATAATTTTACTTGTTTGGAGTACCTTTTCCCTCAGACTGTTTTTAAACATCCCTTTTTTGCAGTGCAGCAACAAAAAGATACTTTTAATTATTATCTGTTGGTTAAACATTCATGTCATTGGCAGACAATTCAGCATGAATTTGCAGAAAGTCTGGTCGAGATTTGCTTCAAATTTGGCCTTTGGTGGCCAAAAAGAATACTGCCAGAAATCGGTGGATTAATGCCTGTGTTTATTTCCTCCTGTATTTATTGGCTAAAATTATGACAAAAACATTACTTAGCAAAGTCCCTCCCACGGTCCCTCCCACAAGGCCAACTTCAAAGGGTAGGTGTTCCAGGCTGTGAGCGATAGCCTGGAGACGAGGTTCGTTAAAAATGTAAACGGCTGAAGTGTGTTGTTGTCATGTTGTTGTCTTTTGCTAGGCACAGGAGATGTTGTGACGGCTGCTGGCTTTAGGGCAACTGTTAGAATGATAAAGAAACATATCCATCTTGATGAAATCAAACAATGACTGTCACAGTTCAAGTTATCTCTGTGCAACAGATTACAAAACACAAGTGTAACTCTGGCCCCGCCCTACCCTACACTGCAGAGAAATGTGTGTGTGACACACTAAACACACACTATCAGAAACATGCTGCCTGTGTTTTGATGGTCATTTTAAATTATAGTTAGGGGCTGGAAGCCTGCATGCCTGCATGTTGGTACATCAAGCTGAACCATTACCAGACTTGTAATGTCTATCCCTCCATCATATCAGCATCAATCTGCAGAGATTACTTACAGTATATCATCTAATTGAAAACAGCCATGTTGACTAATGTTCAGTTTGGGCTGCTCAGTTCTTTTTCTAAAAGCGAGGAACAGCTGGCAAAGACCTTTCCTCTAGATTTCTCTGTGACCATGTGACTTTCCGTTTCTTCTGTCTCAACACATCCAAACTCTCTAAACTGCAAAACACATACATTCTCTTCCCTGCATCTTTCATTCTCTCTTTCTCTCTCTGGCTGGCTGTCTCCAACTGTGATAAAGTGTGCCAGACATGTGACCCCACACCCATGTTATCAGTTTAGTGCAGCCAACCCTGTTCAGGGCCTTTACTGACTCAGGGGATAGGGTATGTGTGCACAGAGAGAGTGCCACCCTGACCTCCTGAAGACACAAACACACCCCGGGAGGCCTTCATATGACGACATGAGTCCTACGAAGCCCTGGTGTGTCTGCGTGGGTGGATGTAAGAGGAGAAAGCAGCATCACCCCATGCATCACCCCCTGCCAGGAAACATGAGAGGCCAAACAGGATGTCCAGCCATGGGAGCCTAGGGCCTATTCTGATAGCAAAAGTTGCAGAAAAGGAAATAGTATTGTTTGCGTAATCTGAATAATAATTTCCATACTGTTTCTATTTATATTGTCATGTCTCGTGGTGGCAATCACGCGGTTTTGGGTGTGTCATGGAATGTCCTGTTAGACATCTTGTGCTGATGCGTGAGCACTTCGCATTGAGAAACCTGACCAGCCCATTGACCTACACGTGAAGAATTACCCCACGGTACACATTCCTCAAGACGTTCCTGAACAATTGCAGTTACATTTGCAAAGCCACTGGTGAGATCTTTCAAAAACCTTGAGTACACTACCTTGGGAGGTTGCGTAAAATATAGCAGCTTTTCGAGAGAGACCCGCAAGTTTACACAATAGTATTTCATCTCGTCTTGAGCTTTGCTCAAGAGGTCTAGTATATGTGGCTGAAAGCTCCCATAATGTAAACTGGCACCTATAGGAGGATGTGGAACAACAGGGAGAAAAAGAGTTAAAAAGAAAGAGATAGTTAAAGCAGGAAACCGAAATTGGATAAAAGAGTAATTGAGAGCCTAGATGAGAGTTATGGTGAGGATATAGGAAGGTGACAGAGAAGATATTGAACATTGATAGAAGAGATATAAGAGAGTGATAGAGATGATTTAGGAGGGTGATAAAATATATAGGAGTGACAGAGACAATATAGGAGTTATAGAGAAGATATAGGAGAGCGATAGAAAACAATTGAAAAGTGATAGAGAAGATTTAGGAGAGTGATAGAGATGATATAGGAGAGTGATAGAGAATATATAGGAGAGTTATAGAGGATATAGGAGAGTGATAGAGGAAAGTGATAGAGAAGATGTATGAGAGTGATAGAGAACTATAGGAAAGTGATAGAGGGGATATAGGAGAGTGTTAGAGAGGATAGAGTAGAGTGATAGACAGGATAGAGTAGAGTGATAGAGAGGATACAGGAGAGTGATAGAGAGGATATAGGAGAGTGATAGAGAAGATATAGAAGAGTGATAGAGAAGATATAGGAGAGTGATAGAGAGGATATAGGAGAGTGATAGAGAGGATAGAGAAGATTGATAGAAAAGATATAGGAGGGTGATAGAGAGGATATAGGAGAGTGATAAAGGGGATATAGGAGAGTGATACAGAAGATATAGCAGAGTAATAGAGAGCTATAGGAGAGCGCTAGAGAGGATATAAGAGTGATAGAGAAGATATAGGAGAGTGATAGAGAATATATAGGAGAGTGATAGAGTGGATATAGGAGAGTGATAGAGAAGATATAGGACAGCGATAGAGAACTATAGGAGTGTAATAGAGAGGATATAGGAGAGTGATAGAGATGATATAGGATAGAATGAAAGTGAGGATACCAGAATGAGTGATAGACAAGAGAAGAGGGATAGATAGAGGGGATAAACTAAAGCATGATAGGTGATAAATAGGCAAATGGTTATTAATAAAGAGAAGAGACTAGGATAGGAGAGATAAATTAAAAAACACAATACAACCAATATGGTTCCATGGTTATCATATCATTCTTTCCTTGACAGTTATGGTTACACGCCATGAATTTCAGCCAGCATTCCACAAATCTTTTTCTCGAAAAGCATGTTGAATCAATTAGATTGAATCCCAGACTTCTTACGCCATGCGCTCCTATGTAATAGCATGTTTGCCATTGTAATGCATGCATGCATGTCACCTTTTAGTCTAATTGTTTTAATCCCAGGGGATGTAAATCCTGGTCACACAAAAAGCCCTATTGTCATATATCAGAATCTGTATAAAATGCATAATTTGAATGTATCCACTCCACACCCAATCAAGTGATATAGAACCTGTTTTCCATCTGAGCCAACCCACTCCACATTCCCTCAGAACCCATAGAGGGATGACAGGATCAAGGACTCCTACTCATCAATAGGGATACAAAGAATGATTCCCATCTATCTCAGTCCACTCCCAAAACATTATTCCCTTTTGGTTTGATATAGCCCACTCTACACTTCCTGGACCCCGAAAGGACTGACTGAAATCACATCCATCCTGAAGCTCCATCAATAGCTGAGAGACATTGGGAAACAGAGAGCTGGTTAGCTACAAGCAGAAGAAGTGTTTGTAATGGTTTTAAGAGATTAACGCTGGGACATGGGGAGATTTTATATAAGGGCATGGCGAATGGTGTTTTTGGAGTGTCTGGATTTTTGGATGTGTTGGGTTACTGAAGAGATGTTCTTGTTGGGGGCAGCAGTTAATTCATTAAAAATAAATTACATTTAAAACAAAATCACAATGATTTGTGAAAGAAAGGGAAAAAAAGGAAAATGTCCAGGCTACAATATTTTCACTAGTAAGCAAAAAATTGATGAGTAATGGAATTTAGGGTTATAGTGGACGTTTTAAATGAGGTCATTTGACTCTGCAAATGGGAACTGATGGAAATTGGTGTTGTGGGAATCATATGCACATTAATCCAACATACTGCTATTTCCTTGTCTTGGCTGAGGGGTCAGAAAATAAAGGTTTGTACTTTATTGTACATAATATGATTCCCGCCATCGTAATGTGAGTGTAACCTCTTCTCCTCTCACCTCCCATCTATTTAACATTCCTTTCTGTATTCTTACTTCCACTGGCCTGGTAGATTCCAGAGCCGCAGTAACCATATAGACTGGGAGCTGGTGTAAAAATTGGGTCTCCCCACTGAGCCTTTGCCCTCACCTCTTCATGTTACTGCCTTGGATAACTGCCCACTGGGCACCGAGTTGATTACGCACATCACTGTCCCACTTACCATCACTCTCCCCACCTCACTACTTCACAAGGAAGAACATCTCACCCAACGTTATCGCCTCACCTGTTCACCGGATTGTCCTGGGATTCCCATGATTTTTATTAAGGTTAGGTTCTCTAGTCATTGCCCCTGATGAAAGCACTGGCTTAGATCTGGAGTTGGTCCCCGGGCGCTGTAAATGTACGTGTATGTGTATGTGACAATAAAGTACCGTATTAATACGTCGACACAACCTTGTCATTGATTGGAACACCCTGGAAATCACTGCCTGGGCTACCTCATGCCGGAAGACCTGCCTTATTTGGTATGTGGTTCCACATCATCTGAGAGTTCGATAGCTGCCCTCCAGTCCAACGTGGCCAGTGAGTTTTCTGATTTAAAGGATGTGTTCTCATTCACACTCCACCTGCCTCCCTCACAGACCCTGAGATTGTGCCATTGGATTTGGATCTACTCCTCGTCAGTTTCCAGAGACAGAAGCCATGTAGAAGTACGTGAGGGAGGCCTTTACACATGGCTTCATCTGACTGGCCTCATCACCAGCTTCAGCAGGCTTTATCTTCATGACAATGAAGGATAGGAGATTGGGGCCTTGCATTGATTACCGTGGGCTAAATTATGTATAAAAGGCAGCTTGGATGGGACAATTATATTCTACACCATGCGGTGCATATTTTGCAGTTTGAACAGGGATTTCGATGAATACACGATGAGCTGTGCTTCCACAGTGTTTGTCAACGTGCATGTGCCAGTCCGCATTTAATATAATCTATGAATTTTAGGTAGGTTTGTTTTTGTTACAAAGTACTGCATAGTGTAGGGAATTATTATACCACATACTTAGTTTATTGGATTTTAATATCAAGGAGTACAGTTTTTACAGTGTTTGTAAGTTGGTCAGCAGGAAAAAGAACGTAGTTCCTTTCTTATGTCTCGGAATCTAGAAATAGTACTTTTAAATACCGATATCCTCTTTCTGTTTCCAGCTGCCATTGAACAACTACAGAGTCTGCACTAAATCACAAAGTTGGACCTGAGAAGTGCTTATAACCTCATCAGAATAAAGAAATGAGATGAGTGGAAAACAACCTTCAGCAAATCCTCAGGTCATTGTCAGTATCATGTCATGCCCTACGGTTTAGCCAATGCACCCTCGGTCCAGTCCTTTGTGATTGACTCACGCCACAGCGGGCAGCGTTACGGAAACTGAAAAATACCTGAATCACACACGACCCTTTGTCCTAGAAGTGGATGCCTCAGAGGTGGGCGTGGGCGCGATCCTCTCTCAACGACAGGGAAAGCCAGAGAAATTGTACCTATGTGTACCCAGGATAACCCCTGCTGGGAAGATATTGCCATTGCCTGTGCCTCAGTGAACGTGGTCACACCTATCCATTGAGTTTGTGACTGAGCTCGCTAGATCTGACAGGTTCACTACAATCATGGTGGTGCTGAATAGGTTCACCAAGGGTTGCCATTTCATCGCCCTAACAGGTCCTCCCTTCATGTCGCTGAGGCATTGTTTCAACAGCCGCGTGTCCGGGGGGGGTACTGTCACATATCGACCTCCTCCCTCCCTCCGGATATCGGAGTTGCCGGTCCTTCTAATCACCACGCCTAACGCACCTCCCCAGCAAAACAGGGTGACACAAATCTAATGCACCCCGATTGTCTCCTATGCACCTGCACCTTATCACTTCATCAGTACCTCTATATCTGCCCTGGATGATGCCTTAGTGTTTGTGCTTTATTGTACCTGATATGTTTTGTGTTACAGAGTACGTGTCCATGTCTTCAAGTGTGAAGATCTACAGTAAAGATCACACATTTTTGGTTACCCTACATTTGTTTCCAGTTTCCTACTGTACCTTGTCACATCACATTGGGCCTTATTGCAACTCCATAGCAGGTTCAAGAATGTAGAAGATCGAATCATGTCCTGTGATGTACATCTTCCCGAGTCATTCTGCTTCCTGTCACTGCTTGTTCAACAAGGCTATTGTTAGAATACATGCTGGAGGTGAACCCATTACTAAGCCAAAAACAGTGATTGAGCTTGCAGTAGTTGCAACTGCTGATATTGAATAACAATTTTTGCTGTGGTGGCACATTCGGTATGCCACCACCATAATTCGAACACCTTGCCAAAATGACACACCTTGGGGGGTTTATAAAGACTCGATAGGATTGCATGAATAAAGGCACCTACAGAAAAATCTTACTGCACACACTATTTTTAGACCCTCCGTCTCCCTCGCGCTATCATTCCCTGCAGCTTTTATTTCACTGTTCCCACAGGTTGTGAGTGGGAAGCAGCATCGATCCTCTCCTATGTTAAAGAGCCTACACAGTTTTGTTCGAGTTCTATTGTTACATCACCAGTATGTGTGTGTGTACAGTATGCATGAATGAATGGCTGCCGCTGTACAGTCGTGGTCAAAGTTTTGAGAACGGCACAAATACAAATTTTCCTAAAGTCTGCTGCCTCAGTGCTCACGATGGAAATTTGCATATACTCCAGAATGTCATGAAAAGTGATCAGATGAATTGCAAAGTCCCTCTTTGCCATGAGAATGAACTTAATGCCCCCCCGCCACAAAATGACCAGCTGCCATAATGTCAGTGATTGTCTCAATAAGACAGGTGAGAGTGTTGACGAGGACAAGGCTGGAGAAGAAAAGACTGGAAGCTTTAAAATAAAGTGTTGATTTTAATCATTGTTCTTCCTCTGTCAACCATGGTTACCTGCAAGGAAACATGTGCTGTCTGTCATCATTGCTTTGCATAAAAAGGGCTTCTCAGTCGAGGATATTAATGCTAGTAAGATTGCACCTAAATCAACCATTTATCGGATCATCAAGAACGTCAAGGAGAGAGGTTCAATTGTTGTGAATAAGGCGTTAGGGTGCCCACGAAACTCCAGCAAACGCCAGGACTGTCTCTTAAAGTTGATTGATTCAGCTGCAGGATCGGGGCACCACCAGTGCAGAGCTTGTTCAGGAATGGCAGCAGGCAGGTGTGAATGCACCTGCATGCACAGTGAGGCAAAGACTTTTGGAGGAAGGCCTGGTGCCAAGAAGGTTCTCTCCAACATCAGGGACAGACTGATATTCTGCAAAAGGTACAGGGATTGGACTGCTGAGGACTGAGGTAAAGTCATTTTCTCTGACGAATCCCCTTTCAGATTGTTTGGGCCATCCAAAAAAACACCTTGTTCAGAGATGACAAGGTGAGCACTACCATCAGTCCTGTGTCATGCCAACAGTAAAGCATCCTGAGACCATTCATGTGTGGGGTTGAATCTCTTTGCCATAAGGCAAAATTGATAACTAAGTAGCTCGGGGAACAAAACATTGACATTTTGGGTCCATGGCCAGGACACTCCCCAGACCTTAATCCCATTGAGAACTTGCGGTCGATCTTCAAGAGGCAGTCAGGATGTGGCCCAGAAGTTAATTGACAGAATGCCAGGGTGGATTGCAGAGAACCCTGGCAAATATTGACTCTGCATAAACTTAATGTAATTGTCAATGAAAGCCTTTGACACTTATGGAATGCCTGTAATTATACTGCAGTATACTATAGTAACTACTGACAAAAATATCTAAACTTTGTGGAGAACAATACTTGGTCCATTCTCAGAACATTTGAACAGGACTGTAGAGCTGCTGTCACTTTAAATGTGACATCACTCCCTGCACATGAACACATTCTACTACTACGTTTTGAGGAAATGACTTATGAATGCTTCTGGTTGTTTGAAGAATACCTGTAATACCTGCAATTAGCATATGCATGAGCTATTTGGCATATTTAGGTAAACTAACATTATGTATCTCCATCCCGCCTGTGATTCACTAGTCTGTTGCCTTGGAAGCAAATAAATAGTCACACCTAAGAATAAAGCAGCCCTTCAGGCCTACACCACAGTGTGTGTGTGTGTGTGTGTGTGTGTGTGTGTGTGTGTGTGTGTGTGTGTGTGTGTGTGTGTGTGTGTGTGTGTGTGTGTGTGTGTGTGTGTGCGTATGTGCGTTTGTGCGTTTGTGTGTGATAGATTTAGCAGCGAAGAGAGAAGACTCATCCAAACCTCTGAAACCCTGAGCTGTACATGTATCAGAGTTGTGGCCGTCCTTTCAGATTGTGTACAGCAATCCAGAGTACAGCAGACCTGCTCTGCCCTATGACGTGTACCACAGGCAATTACATTTTTTTGTCACATTCTAGACCAGCGATACTCATTCCTGCTCCCGCGAGCCGCGACTACGCAAGTTTTCCATCCAACCGCAGATGTGACTACCCTGAGTTGCCGTTTCATCCTAGTAATGATTAGCGTCACCTGTGCTAAATTTGGTTTGCGGCTCGCAGGAACATGAAAAGAATATTGCTGTTCTAGACCTTTAACTGACCCACAGTGTAATAGACAGGTCTTTTTTATTTATTTCTATGTGCATCTTTATGTTGGGTTCACTGGAAACAACCTGGTGCTGAACGTGCAGTTCAAGCAAGCCTCGTGAGATATAGGACAAGCATGTCTGTACCCCCCCCTACACGCACACGGATATGCAACACACTTTGGGTCCAATTCTACTCCTAAACTCTCCTTAAGTCTACCCCTGCCAACCAGGCCCTTATGCCCGACATGCCAGCTCCAGCATTCCTCAGAGCGCCGACCCCTCCGTCCCCACGTCTGGACAGAACACATCTGGACTCAAGCAGGGGAATTAGGGACGACTTCATGGGAGATGAAGTAGAGCACAGGCAACAGGACTCACTAGGAAACACTGGGTTACTGAGAGCCACGTTTTATAACAAATATAAACAAAATAAATAATTTTAATAGCAATAATTTCAGATAGTCACTAAACTACAATGTTTCAGGTAGTACATTATTATGCAACAATGTGATGAGCAGGTAAAGATTGTCCCTGAGTCCTAGGGCATCGTCAAGATGTGTGATCAGTGTATAATAGACTAACAATGAATGTATTCCTCAATGTGAATGTGTGTGTGTGTGTGTGTGCGTGTGCGTGTGTGTGTTTGCGTGCGTGTGCGTGTGTAAGGGAAGGGGGGTTTTGGCAGTTCACACATGGATTATTTTCTAGGTTTCATGAAATCGACTAGAAGTTTATTGGTCAGGGGTTTGCACACCTCCCTTTATTTGTTAAGCATGTGGAACATTCATTACAGATGCTATCACCCTCTATGGTCATAGGTATACTGTATTTCAACCCCACCCCTCGCTTATTTTTCAGAGGCAAAAAAATTACAATTGTGAGAACACCACTTTGAATGTCAAGAGATGCTGTTTCAACCAAGGAATATACCCCGGTCCTAAACAGTGTCTACCAATCCATATTCACTAGTCTCAAGGTGCTATAGGCCTATCACTCCATTATCACATTCCTTAAGATGTGAACAGAGTAATTCAGAGAGACATGGTGAGTATGGGTGTCATGGCCCAGCTGTCTCCTCTGATGACAGGCTCCAGACATCACCTTAATTCCATTACTGAGCAGTGACATGAGACAAACTGACTATGTGAGACTTCAATGAGCCATATGACTTTTCTCAATAGTTTCTTATGGAAAGGAAAACTGGCAGAAAAAAAGCAATGAAAATGCAGTACAGTAGTGTTTGAAATACTGTAAAAGCAGTGTGTTCAAATAAATTCCTAAGTACGGTACTAAGGTCTGGGGATTGGGCTGCTACTCCATATCATAATTCTTGTTGGTCTGGAACCAAGATGCTGAACCAAGATGCTGGTGTGTTTGGGGTCGTTGTCTTGTTGGAACACCCATTTCAAGGGCATTTCCTCTTCGGCATGAGGCAACATGACCTCTTGAAGTATTTTGGTGTATTCAAACTGATCCATGTTGTATGGTATGCGATAAATAGGCCAGCCTTATGTTACAAGTGATCTTGTCAAAGTAACGTGTTACATAGTTGTTATGGAAGTCTTTGTCAACCAATTTGTGCTTGGTAGCTAACCAGACAAAAATCTCCAGTGGTGTTTGGGAGGAAACGCTATTGTAACTTTTACAACAACGGTTAACAGACTTTGCTAGCGGACATTCAAAGCTGAAGTTGGAAGTACAGTAATATGTTCCAAATGTTCAAAATGTGATTATTTCACCTGGAAAGCAGGGCTTGAAAGAAGTGACTGTAGATTGTCATAGCGATCGAGCAACCAAGAATCAAATCAACTATACAATGCCACATCAAAAATATATTTCAGCAAAGCCGCCCCAGTAAAAAAAAAGTATATTTAAATGTACTTGAAATGTATTTTATTTATCCTAAATATACTTCTAATATATTATTTTGGTATGTATATTTTGAAAGTATACTTCAAATATACTTAAATACATTGAATACATACTTATGGTTAAACATAAGTATACTAGAAGTATAATACTGGAGTATAATTTAAATATACTTTTTTTTAC
>JACXGM010014146.1:0-22420 GCA_016801145.1 Umbra pygmaea
GAGGACGGGCTCGTATTACGCTCAGAACCGGAGTGAATGGAATGTGTGCAAATCAAAAAAACAATTGGTTTTGTTCGTTGCGCACCATTCCATTCACTCCGGTTCCGAGCGTAATACGAGCCCGTCCTCCCCAATTAAGATCCACCGACCGCGGCTGATATATATAACTCAACCCAAATGTAATAATAATGTAAATATTGTTTTAAAGCAATTAACTTTGACACTACTGTAATCATTTTAAAAACCAGAATAAGCTAACGTGTTAACTATTGACGTTAGCTAGTTTTTCTCATTTAATTTCATTCATTTTAACTAAACTTACACTCAGTAAGATAATAACGTCAGGTAAAATGTGTCTGTAATGCAGGTTTCAGAAGAAATTCGGATTTTAAAGTTATTACCTCATAACAGTAATTAGCTGATGAAATAATGCTTCTCTACGGCGACACGTGTAGTTGCTCTGATTGGAACTTTTGAGGGTCTCCATGATCCGCCATTGCTGTAAAAACTGACTGATGAATGAAGTGAACGGAGTTGAAGACGCAACTCTCTCTCTCTCTCACTATGGCTCTGGCGTCGTTCTTTGTGTGATGGACAGATGAAAGTGGCCAATGATACTGGACACAGAATTGGCATTATTTGATTGGCTGTAATGATTGTCAGTGCTGGTCCCACCTCATTTTGACAAACACACAAATCTTTTCTGCAAGTACATGAATCTTTTCTGCAAGTGCACCATTTTTTTTACAAGTACATACATCTTTTCTGCAAGTACACAAATCTTTTCTGCAAGTAGTCCAATCTGTTTTGCAAGTACACACATTTTTTCTGCAAGTAGACACATTTTTTTTTCAAGTAGACAAATCTTTTCTGCAAGTAGACAAATCTTTTTTTGCAAGTACACAAATCTTTTCTGCAAGTGCACAAATATTTTCTGCAAGTACACAACACTTATCTGCAAGTACACCATTTTTTTTATGGAGCTTTGTATCGTCACTGATTTTGCTCCATACATACTGTACCTACCCAAAATACTTAAAGCAGTTATTGTTAGCTTTACCAAATGAATGTTTATTATTCATTTAAATTGTTTTCAAATATTTCCCAAAATATTAACCAATTCCTTACAATAATTGAGTCAAACAGAACACTAATATCAGAACATTTCAGGAAACAGAGTTATTACATTTGCAAAGCACTGTATTTGAAATGCTATTAGTAAAATTGTTTTCCTCGTCCAAGTTAAGTTGTAA
Source organism: Umbra pygmaea (assembly GCA_016801145.1). Taxonomy (NCBI): domain Eukaryota; kingdom Metazoa; phylum Chordata; class Actinopteri; order Esociformes; family Umbridae; genus Umbra; species Umbra pygmaea. The sequence continues at coordinate 1,254 of JACXGM010014146.1, forward strand.
ATTAAAATACATAAAATAATTATACTCAAGGACCCCTTGGGGGCAAGGACCCCCTGTTGAGAACTTCTGTTCAAACCATATCTTTGTGCAACACGTTGTCATTGCAATATGTGGGTAATTGTACATAATGGAAATTTCTGACAGACTTACAACTATGGCCATTTATATGGATTTACGGATATGGACATATTCATTTTGTACATATTGAATGGCCATTCTATGGAAACATTTCCAATAATAAACAAATCGATTACAATTTAAAGTACTTGGTGAACATTTATTTCAGGCATTACATGCTGAGGTTAAGGTTAGGGCTAAGGTGAGGTTAAGTTTATTTAGACTAAAGTAACCTACATTTTTATATTTTGTAAACATAAGAGGCTTTGCATTTTCATGACTCACATGTATGAATTTTCTGTAATGTACAATTTGGTATGTATCTCCATGAGGAGAGGCAGGCAGGTCCATGCATTCAGGACCAGACGTCTTTACAGTTAGCTAAATATATAGTGCTTACCTATCATAATATACATTTGCAATTAAAAATTCAACCCCCATTGCAAATCAGGTTTACTGTCAAAATGTACAGACATTCATTTCAGCTGATTGCAATGAACAGATCAAACAAAAGCAATGGCCTCCAGTTCAGAAATATTCTTGGGTTTGCGTGCTGCAACCGCCTTCTTCAAATCCCACCAGAGATTTTCTATGGGATTCAAGTCAAGTGACTGTGATGGTTACTGTAGAATCTTCCAGGACTTCTTCTACAACCAAGCTTTGGTGAACCCTGGGGTATACTTGGGACGATTGTCCTGTTGCTAGGTCCAATGTTGCCTAAGATTCAACTTCTTCACAGACAGCATGACGTTTTCTCCTAAGATTTACTGATATTTCAATGAATCAATTTTGACCTCCACGCTGCAGGTTTGCTGTGCCAAAGCATCACCGAGCCACCACCATGCTTGATTGTGGGCAGGGTGTTCTTTTCAGCGTATGCTTCATTCTTCTCCTCCAGACATATCACTGATCCATCATGCTGAAAAGTTAAATTAATGTTTAAACATCCCACAGAACAGAATCCCAAAACCTCCATGTATTTTTAAATGATTTTGAGCACATTGGAGCTGACCTTTCTTGTGCTACTGGGTCAGTAGTGGTGTACGCCTTGGATTTCTGGAATGGAAACATTCTGCCTGTAGTATGTGCTCACTGAAACCTCAGTGCTTGTTGCCACCAAGTCTTGCTGCAAGTCTTTTACAGTCACTCTAGGGTTTTTCACAACCTGCTGTCTAAGAAATCTGGTTGCAGCTGATGATAGCTTCCTTTTTTGGGGGGGGCGACAGTGGCTCAGTGTCTAGCAATCGGAAGGTTGGTGGTTTGATCCCCGGGTCCTCCTGGCCAAGTGTAGAGGTGTCCATGAGGAAGACACTTAACCCTAGCTGCTCCCGACGAGCTGGCTGGCGCCTTGCATGGCTGACACCACCGTCGGTGTATGAATGAGTGACTGAATGGGTGAGTGTAAAGCGCTTTGAGTGGCCATTGGTTAGAAAAGCACTACATAAATGCAGTCCATTTATCTGCCCTGTCCAGGAAGCGTAACCACCATTCCCTTCACTTTGCAAACTATGCTTCCAACAGTGTCTCTGGGGACATTCAGTGCCTTCGCTATCTTTTTGTTTCCTGTTCCTTGTTTGTGAAGGGTGATGGTCTCTGCTCTTAACTTTGGACCATTCTTCTGACTTCCTCCAACATTCTTCTGAGCCATGTTTCTCACACACAGTCCAACGTCACACTCAAAAAAAACCTAGCCAGTTCAAGAATTTCATGTGTTCCAGCTCAAACACACCTGGCGCAACTAATGAAGCCCTTGATTATTTGCTTCAGGTGTGCTCGAGATAACACTTGTTTTGCATATTTGTGCTGTTGTGGGGGGAAAAAAGTTGAATTTTCAGGTGGATTTGGGGAAACCACTTAATGCAATCGTTGTGTTGAGCTATTTCAACACAACAATTATTTTTGTTTGATTTGTTCATTGCAAACCGCTGAAAGTCTGTCATAATTTTTAAATATCTCCTGTCTGGTTTTGGCATCCAGGAAGTATATTCTTATTCTTCTCATTGGCATCGGACTGCGGGAAAAGTTGTACTAAGTACATTATATAGGGAACCTAACATGTAAAGGGACACAGAATTTCATTTCTATGCTCCTGATTGCCCTGAACAGAAGGTGGGGGCAGATGTCCAGCAGCACTGCATCTTTATTTCAAGAGCATTGCTGCTCGCCTGCCTCACAGATAAAATTCACAAATTATTATTTCTTATTATTATTTAGGTTAAACAATATGGTTGGGTTTAGTGAGGGAGTAAAATTTTTATTCAACATTTTTTTAAAGCTATACATTTTAAAAGCAAAAATTTGTTTAGGTGTGGTAAATTGCTGTCTTAATTGCAAATGTTAAGTTTTTTCATAGATACTCTTATTCAGAGCAACTTACAGCAGTGAGCACATTTTACATGTGCACATAATTTTGATTTAAACCCTCCAAGTGACCTATATGGGACAATATATAAAAGGAGTCTCTGGATATGTGTCATACCTTGGGTGGTAAAGTTGAAGAACCCTGTTTTACAGTACTAAAACACAAATTTACTATCCCTTGTTTATATTGTGATATTTATCATTATCGCATGACATGAAACACAATATGTGATACACTTTTTGCCCTACTTACCACTTAGTGTAAAGATAATGATTCACTGCTTTGCACATTCATTTCAACTGACCATTATGTGTATTACAGTGTTTAAAATGAATATATATTGTCATTTTGTGGTTAAAAATGTCTTTAAAAATGTCTGCTTTCATTTGTGGTCAAATATTCTGTCAAATATGTATCTGTGTCATCTCAATGAAATTAACAAATATTTGGCATAATTTCAGTTTATCTCAGCTACACACAGTGGGAAAACATTCTGCTGTGACAAAGCAGTTATACAACAACACGGAAAATCAACAAAAAACATCAATAGCTTTATATTAAACGTTGTCACTCACAACTTGCCCAGGCAAAAGTTTGATTAACAACAGGTTTAAAGCATTGTAATATATTCATAATTTATTGTAAGACATCTTATAAGTATTATGCATACAATTATGATATCGAATGCTAGTTTAATACCGATGTTGACTAAACAGCCCCCTGTACTGTAAATTAGACATAGACTATTATAATCCTTATAATAACACATTAACAGCGCTTGTGTATTTTTACAGGAATTAATAAAGCAGTATGCCTGTTAAGTTCAAACAAACTGTTAAAATAGGTTACATACCGAATACCCAAACCGGGAAAAGCAGTAGGATGATCATGGTGGAGCAAGTACATAAAAACCTCTGGGCTAAATTAAACTGGAGGACATGTTAGTTGTTTCTCTTCCAATGAGGAGTGGGTTAAGAAATGCACAATTTACCCTCCTCAGGTTTTCCTGTTGATTTCCTTCTCAATCCTTCACAGAGATTAGCCTGCATCGGCTCAAACAATCCCCAGGAAACTGTGCTGTTTGGCAATACATTTATATATATTTATATACATTTATATAGATTTATATGCATTTATATGCATTTATATGCATTTATATACATTTCTATACATTTATATGCATTTGTATACATTTATATGCAATTATATACATTTATATGCATTTATATGCAATTATATACATTTATATGCATTTATAAACATTTACAGTGTATATAGGTACGTTTGTCAATTTGTGGCACTAAATCATTTGTTCTGGAGCCCGAATCAGGATATAAATAAGAAAAGATAAAACATTGTTATGTGACTTAAAAGATGGTTCCAGCACTTATTTTTCGTCTTTCTGTGTATGTCTGTGTGTGTGTGTGCACATGTGCATTCATGTGAGTGCACCAGTGAGTATATGCGCTTGTGCATTCTCACGAGCAAGTGTGACTAGGGTGTGTTTAGATTCACTTGAAATAGTTTCCTGTCATTTGATGGCCAGGCTTTTAAGGGATTTCCTTTCCAGTCTGTGGCTAAGGAGACAACTGACCCAGTGATGACGTGATAAGATTTGGAAGGTTAGATCGAGATGAAAGATAACCAAGCATGTACAACTTAAAGTGCATTTTAGTCAGATGACTCTCTGTCATACGCATGTGCTGCTGTAGCCTACAATTACTGTACACATAAATAGTTCATGTTTACCTGCACACACACAGATATACACACAACCTTGTAAAAACATACAGTAAACAACAGTAAAACAGTGTGTTTGTTGGTTATTTGTTGCATACCATTAAAATATGTGATGACAGCAAATGTGTAAAACACTGTTAAACCAGAATGTGCAATATATTGGGTGTCAAACAGTGGAGGCATGGAGTTGTTGTCTCATCAAATTGAAGTTTGCCTTGTTAGAAGCTATTTGCACTATGTGGTCAACAAGCTGTGAATATTTCATTTATGCAGAAACAACTCATTATCTACATTAAAAGGGAAGTTTTCTTTACACATGGGTTCATTTTTACTCTTTTTGTGTTTGTGCTTGATGCCAAGAAACTGTTTATACACAGCACTGGAAAAAAATTAAGAGACCACTGCAAATCAAGAGTGATAAAGAGGAAGATGGAGGGTCACAAGCCATCAAACAAAGACGACCTGCCAGGAGTGGTATATAGTCACCCGATCTCAATGTGAAAGACTGGTGGAGAGCATGCCAAGATGCGTGAAATCCATTTATTATTATTATACATTTTTCACCAAATATTGATTTCTGAACTTCTATTGTCCTAAGTTAATACATTAGTACTGTGTTATTGAAAAATGTATATGAACTTATTTTTTGGGATTATTCGAAGTCTGACAACCAAGACCGGATTTACCACCGAGCCGATTGGGGTGGTGCCTGGGGTCCTCTAACCTGTAGGGGACCTCCAAGACCCCAATAACTCATCCTTTTTTGTTATTATTTTTTAATTATTAATGAGTGTGTGTTTGTGTGTATGTGTGTTAACAATAATTTGTTTGCACACAAAAAAGTATCATGATCAGTTTTTTGGCTGTGTCGGATGTGCCTGATGATGACAATGAGTCAGGTTCACCACGGAAACTGTTGCTAGTGGCAAGACCAGTGGTAGAAGATAGTGTGAATAAAAGAGTGTTGAGGACATCGAAAAAAACAACATGGATAAAAAATGGTGGAGTAGAGGAGCCACAAAATGGAAAGGTAAAAGGGAGAATGTTAGCAGAGAAGTTTTAATTCAGAGAAATATTCCAACCATCTCCTCTTTTTTCAAAGATTTTACTCCGCTTGAGAGTGAAACTAAAGCAGGCGTTTCAGAAGCGACTGAAGGAGGCAGAGACCCGGCAGTGACGGCTATGTTGGTGTACATTACCAGTTTGACAGCCTCAAAATTGTAACAAAAATGTACCCCTTAATAAAAACCCTTTTTATTAAAGATGCCCAGATCGGCGCCAAAGCCTTCCGAATCTGCGTGCACCGACCCACCTAAATAAATACTTTTTCTGATTTAGCCAGAGCCCAGCACCCACATTTCACCACCCCTCTGTCCCCGTATGATATGGTGCTTTTCAAATCATCTAACATTGTTGTATTAATGATGACTTCATATCTATGACCAGATACGTGCATTCTAGGCTTATCAATGCTTAATATGTGGGACTCATTATCTAGTCGAGGGTTCTTTCGCGTAATATTTCACATAACATTTTGAACGTAGTCTATATCTTTCGTCTTTTTCCGTCAGTTCACTGCAGAGAAGTATCAGTTTGTTGTTTTTAATGTTATTAGGTTGTCAATATATTTCAGGAAAATGTGAAGCATAATCAGTTTGTGGAAGGATTTAGCGAATGGAAACAGTCAGACTGCATTGGGGATCATGACAAGAGTTTAGTGCTCAGAGCTGCATGCTATCTTTAAATCAGAGATGTAAGGGCACAGCAACCATTGACTCATCTTTACCAAGACAATACTGGAGAGAGGTCCTCTAAAGAGTTGTGGCGGTGATCAAGTTTCTTGGGGAGAGAGGACTTGCCTTTAGAGGTTATCATGGCTTGCTGGGGTCACCTCTAAATGGAAATTACCTCGGGTTCTAGATCTGATAGCTCAGTTTGACCCATTCGTAACTAGACATATTGAAAAGTTCGGTAAGAAAGGCAGTGGGAACTTTTCTTATTTTTCATCTACAACTTGTGAGGAATGTATTGATGTGATGGGAGAAAAAAGTAGGCAGACTATTGGGGATGAAATTAGGGACAAATACTTTTCTGAAATACCAAATACTTTTCTGTGGTTGTCGACTCAACCCCAGACCTGTCCTAAGTTGATCAACTTAATTTTATTTTCAGATTTGTTGACCTGAAAGGGAAAGTTGTGGAGAATTTTCTCGCTGTTGAGCCAATTGAAAGCCACACAGGTGAAAGTTTGGAAGAATGCGTTGTTGCCATGTTTGAGAGCATAGGCTTGGAGCTGTCAAATTGCAGAGGCCAGTCATATGACAATGCCAGCAATATGTCTGGAAAGTCTAATGGACTTCAAGCACATCTAAAGAAGAGAAATCCTTTAATGCATTATGTATCCTGCACAGCTCACTCCCTGAATTTAGTTGGGGTCAACACCAAATAGGCAAGCAGCCCAGAAGTTGGAAATTACTTTAGCATGTGTCAGTCACTGTATACATTTTTTTTCCGCAACACAGACGAGATAGGTTTGAAACTGAATTCTCTTTCAGGCACACGATGGAGCTGTCGAGCAGATGCCACCAAAGCTCTATCGAAAAACTATGCAAAGATAAAGAAGGAACTTGCAAATATTGCCAGCTCAGAAGAGGAAAAGTGACACCAGACATGAAGCAGGTGTGCTGTGCGCGAAGTTGAAATATCTTTAAACTGCATTTATGGCCTTTTTCTGGGATACAATTCTTGACATATTTCAAGTCACAAGTGTAATGATTTAAAAAAGTGACATCGACATATTGACAGTGGTGAGTCTACTCAAGTCATTGCATGCGTTTGTTTCCACACAGCGTGATCAGTTTGAGACGGTGCTTGAAGTGGGGGAAAAAAGGTGCTGATACTCTCTTACATTGGCAAATCATTATGACATTTGAGTGAAATGTGAAAAACAAAACTTGGGAGATATTGCTGGTACAACAACAATTAATTTTTTACAAGTTGTGTGTGTCCCTTGACCAACTGTCAGGCCATCCATGTGTTTCGTTACTCACGTTATTGTTTATGTCGCTGTCATTGACTAAGCTAACATTAAGGTTGGTAGCTGCATACTCCTCATTAATGCTAGCAGTTCCGCTCACATCAACCTTCAAGGTCTAAAGGGTTTTAGGTCCACCTGGCACAAAGTTGACCTTTTGGCCTCTGGAAAGGTCATACTTTGACCTACAGTGTAGTGCCTTATGGTTTTGGACTCAGCAGACCCATGGCTACAACATGGATTAATGAAATCCAACATCCTGGATCGTTGAATTATATGTTGTATTAAATATTTATCCCAAAAAAAGAACATATACCAAGCATTTACGGTTCGCGCTTGACACTTTAGAATGTCGGGAGACTATGAAGGGTTTTAATTAACGTTAGTTTGAAGCTCATGAAGTGTACCCAATGTTTCTGGTTGAACTTGGACATCTGTTGACCTGTCTGGCTCTGGCACACGTGTTCTTTTAGTACCTTTCTAAAGCCAGGCTAGCATAACGACTTAAAAAAGACTTTTTTTTGTCACGGTCAAGTGACAGCATTTTCTAACTAGCATCCGTGGAGAAGCGAACATCTGATAGGGTGGGCTGACTGCTTGCCTTTACGTGATTCGTCAAGAAATCTGAAGTAAGTCACGTAGTGCCCTCTGGGTACTGTAGTTTATGTAACGTTAGGATCATTACCAATCTCTCTGACACTTTGTCAGTGGTTTGCAGGTAAGCATAAGAGTAAAATGTAGAGGTGCCTACGGCCCCACTTCGAGCACTGGTTTGAGATGAAGCAGCAGTTCTAAATGTAACATGACCTACAACGAAGCAGAAAACGGAAAACCTTTGGAGATGAAGGGAGTGAGCCTAAAGAAGTTCCAAGCAACCTACTTGATGGGAGGAAGAAATTCCAAATAGTCATGTTTTCTGTAGTCATAGACAAACTGGTTAGCTGTCTTGATCATCGCCTGTCTGCCTACAAGGAATTGATGGATATATTTGGATATATTTGGAGTTTTGATGGATATATTTGGATATACAACAAGCAATAGTGAGCTCACAAAACACGCCGATGCACTACTCTGTGCATATCCATCAGACCTATTCATACAATAGCTTTGCCAACAAGCTCAAACAATTCAGATTATTCATGTGTGAACAAGACAGGTCGCCATCAAAGATGCTGAACACCATGTTGGAACTTGGCCTGCAATCCGTCTTTCCTAATGTGTACAGTTGTAGATGATTCTCACTTTGCCAGTGACAAACTGTGAATGTGAGCGCTCATATTTCCACATGGCAAGAATGAAAAATGAACTGAGAACAAGGATGAGTCAACAACGCTTGAACTCTCTGGCTATTCCGGCAATAGAGTCGCCTGAGTCAGATCTCCTCAGAGAAGTCGTAGATCGTTGATCATCTTTTTCGTCATGAAGGGGAGAAACAGTGAGAGAGAAAGAGGTGCTAAACAATCAGCTGTTTTTCTGAAGTCAGTTCTTTAAATAAAATTGTGGTCACTGTGGGAAGCTAGTTAGATTTTGAAAGACTGTACAGACATGACTATAGTTATTCTTAGTTGTGTTATTAGGCTGTATTTTCATAGATTTTAATCTACTTTATTAAAAATAAATTCAGTAAATTTTTTTCTTTGATAATTTCCAGTTTGTCTTTTGTTTTGTAGATATTTATAGACCTCCTTTGCTGTCACAGTTAGCATCACAAGACATGTAGTTGGAAAACGTGTTTTTGTATTAAACTAAAGAAAAACCCACATCTGCCATTAACTGTATCTAAAAATGACAATGCTGTGTGAGTTAGGAGATCTTGTACCCAGGGGCCTCTGCTTTCTAAATTCGTGCCTGCTGACAACACTGCATCTTTTTTGTTATTTTTACCAGTTTTCTGCAAGTACTGAACATGCACTGGAAGTCAAAGAATGTACTTAGAATTTGGGAGAAATGCTCTCAGTAGATTATGGAATACAATTTAATATATATATATATATATATATATATATATATATATATACACACACACACACACATATACACATTTCAACCTTTTGCCACATTTCAGGCTTCAAACATAAAGATATAAAACTGTAATTTTTTGTGAAGAAGCAACCACAAGTGGGACACAATCATGAAGTGGAACAAAATGTATTGGATATTTCAAACTTTTAACAAATAAAAAACTGACAAATTGGGCGAGCAAAAATTATTAAGCCCCTTTAATTTCAGTGCAGCAAACTCTCTCCAGACGTTCAGTGAGGATCTCTGAATGATCCAATGTTAACCTGAATGACTAATGATGATAAATAGAATCCACCTGTGTGTAATCAAGTCTCCATATAAATGCACCTGCTCTGTGATAGTCTCAGAGGTCCGTTGAAAGCACAGAGAGCATCATGAAGAACAATGAACACACCAGGCAGGTCCGAGATACTGTTGTGGAGAAGTTCAAAGCCGGATTTGGATACAGAAAGATTCCCCAAGCTTTAAACATCCCAAGGAGCACTGTGCAAGCGATAACATTGAAATGGAAGGAATATCAGACCACTGCAAATCTACCAAGACCCGTCCGTCTCTCTAAACTTTCAGCTCATACAAAGAGAAGACTGATCAGAGATGCAGCCAAGAGGCCCATGATCACTCTGGATGAACTGCAGAGATGTACAGCTGAGGTGGGCGAGTCTGTCCATAGGACAACAATCAGTTGTATACTGCACAAATCTGGCCTTTATGGAAGAGTGGCAAGAAGAAAGCCATTTCTGAAAGATCCATAAAAAGTGTCGTTTAAAGTTTGCCACAAGCCACCTGGGAGACATACCAAACATGTGGAAGAAGGTGCTCTGGTCAGATGAAACCAAAATGGAACTTTTTGGCAACAATGCAAAACGTTATTTTTGGCGTAAAAGCAACACAGCTCATCACCCTGAACACACCATCCCCACTGTCAAAAATGGTGGTGGCAGTATCATGGTCTGGGCCTGCTTCTCTTCAGCAGGGACAGGGAAGATGGCTAAAATTGATGGGTAGATGGATGGAGCCAAATACAGGACCATTCTGGAACCTGATGGAGTCTGCAAAAGACCTGAGACTGGGACAGAGATTTATCTTCCAACAAGACAATGATCCAAAACATAATTTTTTAATAATTTTGCTGAATAATTTTGCACACCCCATTTGTCAGTTTTTTCTTTGTTAAAAAAGTTTGAAATATCCAATAAATTTCGTTCCACTTCATGATTGTGTCCCATTTGTTGATTCTTCACAAACATTCTTTTACAGTTTCATATCTTTATGTTTGAAACCTGAAATGTGGCAAAAGGTCAAAGTTCAAGGGGGCCGAATACTTTCGCAAGGCACTGTTTATATATATACATATATACACACACACACACACACCTCGAACAAAGCTCAGAAAATGTCTAAATATAGAGAAATCTACTCTGATGTGGGAGTAGTGACTCATCGATTGAACATGTGAAGGCTGACATACTGTACATTATCTAATGATTGAACATTACATTTTTACACTATAATGCAGTTCTTATTTACCAGCAGTTATTGTTCTCTGACCCATTAAGAATAACTTAATTTTCTACAAGCTGCCTTCAAGAGTTTCTTAATATTGTTTTCTTTAATGCAAAGGAATATTTTTTTTGCAGTGTATACTCTCCTTTACACAATGCAAATTTCTTTATCTAAAAAATACTGTAATTTTTGTCATGCATTTTTGTCCATTTAGAATAGTGCAACATTTCCGCTGACAAAGGCAGTGCAGCACATTAAAGCTAGTTTGTTTTCACACAACATGAATGCAGAACAAAGAAAAAGTAGACGTTTCATCCGCCATGGGTCTTCAATGTTTGCAAGATATCAGAAGCATTCAGTATGGCCACTGTTTTCACCTTTGTCTGCAGTTACAAGAAACCACTAAGCACTCTGGCACACAGGGGCAAGACTTGAATTGACGTTGACAGACATTGTTTAGAAAACGCTTGCAAGAACTGCTTTTAAGTCTGTGGCGTCATTTTGTCGACTTCCTTGGTTTGAAGAACTTGTGAGGGTGTGATGACTGATTTCATGTTTTGCTCTACATCAGTGTAAATACAAAGAGGAAAACCCTATACTGGGGTGAGAGAAAATATTGGTGGTTACACACAAGGTTTTAAGAATACAAATGAATAATAAACAAGGCAACAATTAACATTCCCACGAATAGTCTTCCTTAATCAATGTCAAATTTTATCACTTTCAGCCAAACAAAATGTGAGCTCTCCCATTATAGAGCTATTTAGTGGCCTATATTAATAATGAATGAATTAACTTTCATGTTTACCCCAATGTTTTTACTCTTGATTTGCATTTGACAAAATAACTCCACAGCATGTGTGGCATAATCGAAGTCATTTTGATTTTTATAACATTACTGGTTTAATTACATTTTTGCTGGTACATGCATACTTGAGGGGAATGTGACCCCCTACCCACCATGGGCAACACTATACCCACTTGCTGCTAAATTGCAAAAATATAAATGTACAGTATTATTGTGTTGCATAATCTTTGTTCATAGATGCAGCGTATCACGTTGTGTGCATGAGTCATTTATTGCGAACGAAGTTGCGTTTCAAGTATGTTGTATCATTATTATTATAAATTGTGAAAAATCAGACATCAAATTAACTTATAAGTCTGTCATGGTGGATTTTCCATCAAGTCGACAGTTTTGCAGTGATATTTGCTTTTCAGTGATTAACATGAAAGCCATGTTCTGTTAGTGGGTAAAATAACTATTTTCACTAGGATTTAACTTAGATGTTTGTGAAATTGGTATGACAGCTAGGCACCATAGCTACAGCTCTGGAAAATCAAGAGACCACTGCATATTTCTTTTAAATCAACCCCATTGAAAACCTCTGGAATGTGTTCGAGAGGAAGATTGATGGTCACAAGCCATCAAACAAAGCTGACCTGTTTGAATTTCTGCGGCAGGGGTGGCGTAAAATCACCCAACATCAATGTGAAAGACTGGTGGAGAGCATGCCAAGATGTACAGTGTGAAAGTACAGTGTGAAATTGCAATTATTATTATCCAATTATTATAATTCCACAAAATACTGAAATACTGAACTTTTCCTAAGTTAACACATTATTAACTATTAAATTATATAATAGTTATGCAACACTCCATAACCACGTACAGGGTACGACTGATGCTAGGCCACAGTTCAGTGGAGTTATCATTAGGAATACAGTTATGTGTAAGGTTAGCTTTAGGAACTAAGGGTTAAAAGTAAGGACTCCAGTGGGTTTAAGGTTACTGTAGGTTTAAGGTTAGGAGTATCTACTACAAGCAATGTTGGCATATGTATATCACAGAAAATGTGCATTTGGTGAACGTATAGTGCAACAACCACATGCAACATTCATGGGGCAAGATCAGGCTGGGAGAGCACACAATTACATTTCATAAACAATTATGTGTACTACATATGTATAAACAAGCAAACTTTGTCAAAGCAAATTATGTTGTCATGTATTATCACTATGAATATCATAAGAATTTTGGGTTTTGTGTGTAGTATACCTTTCAGTATTTCAGTGAAGTGGTGAGTTTAATGCAGAGCTACTGTGCAAAATGTAGATTTCTAAAGCCGTTTTCAGTTTTTTGCCTGTAAAGCTACTTTCTGTACATCCACTCACTTACCTAAGGTAATATATTTGCCCTTATTGTGTTAACTACTTATAAGGGTCAGACACCCATAGGAGAACTTTTGAACTGATAATGATGACATTTATGCCAGGCAACACCCAAGCCTTTACACCTCCCATGCACTCTCAACCCCATTGCACCAAGTTCAACTTGACCACAGACCTAACTGCCACCTTAAATGCATAGTGACATGTTTACCAAACAGCCACATAAAGAAACCATGTCAAAATTCAATTATTATCATTTTAGAAATGTACATACTGTATACTATATATTTTCTAATGATAAATACACATACCAGTGTGTTTCTGCTATGACAAGAGAACAACAACATATAAATGTCCAGATATTAATGTTCAATTAGACACATGAATAGCATTTGCTTGCTACATAGCTAATTTTAAGTTGTCTAGATGATAACACCAGATGGGAGAAAGTTAAATAGTGTGCAAAGGAAGTTGAGCTTAAAAGATCCCCAACATAATCGTGAGATTTCACTTATCCACCATCAATGCCATTCGGATATACAGTGGGTATAGAAAAGAATCACCCCCTTGTAAAATAATCACATTTTGTTGCTCTGCAGCCTGAAATGAAAATTGACAGACACAGCTTTTGTTTCATTCAGCTGTATGTACAACACATAACATCCAAGTAAAAGATATAATACCAACTTGACAGAAAAAAAATACAAATTAAAAAACAGAATCACTGAGTTGGAAAAAGTAATTACCCCCCTCCTAAAAAAATTACTTGTAAATGCAACCATGTGTAGTTAATCACCTTCTCAATAGTGTAAAAAGCCAATTGACTTTCAACTGTGATCAGCTGTGGTCATTTTGATTAGCTCAGCATGAAACAAGGTTTTCCTGAAGCATTTCAGTCCTTAATAGTGCAACTGAAGACAACAATCAACTATGTTGATTGTTGTCTTCAGTTGCACCCTCGTACCCTCACCGTAGCCTCCGCCACGGATTTTCCAAAGAGGGATTCGCGTTTAATGGGCACGTTTAGCAGAGAGAGCTTCTGAGGCTTCCTCAGTGCTGTCGCCAACAGCCAAAGGTGATGGAGGGACACCACTGAAGTGGCCATAATGAGGCCGGAACATATTGCGACAGCCTGGGCCATCTGTAAGATGGCGGCTGAAGCTTTCCCGACCTCCTGGATCTTGATTGGGGTGAACGAGGTCCGCCCAAGAGTGAGAGAAGCCAGAGCTGAAGACAGCATGGCGATATTAGAGGCCGCCCCGCCGGATTGTGCGCCTGGCACAAAACACTTTTCTGCCAACGCGGCAGAGTCTTGTCTTTCGCCTCGGTGAAAGTGGGCTTCTTGGTGTTGGACCAGGCCGCCGAGCCACTGACCAGGTGAGCGGCCAGTGACTGGTCGAGGCGGGGAATGCCACGACGGACAATTTCCTCTCTTCCAGCGACGTCAGTGAACGGGAGGTAGCCTTTCACAGGAGCAGATATTTGGAACGGAGCCGACCAGGAACCTTCCAGATAGTCAGCTAGGCCGACCATGGGAGGGGGGGGCGGTTCCTTAGAGGAAGACGGTTGGACATAAATACTTGTCTGCCAAGACCTTTTCGTCTCCTCTTTAGTTGCTGGAGGGTAGGGGATGCCGAGCCGGTCAGCGGCTGTTTGCATGATGCCAGGTAGACCTCGATGGAGAGAAGGCAGAACAGGTTCAGACGCCACCGGCGCTGTTCCCGCTCCACCTTCCTCGAAGTCAGAGGAGTCTTCCTCCTCTACTTGGTCAGAGGTGTCGGCCCTAGCATGTGGCCCCACCGGGGCCAGTAGGACCGACTGTGCTCCCGCGCTCGGTGATAGCTCCATAGGGGCTACTTGAGCACGTGGCGTAGGCCCCTCACTAGTCGAGGCTGAAGCCTCACCAGGCTCCTCCACAGGAGAGGGCTCGGTGAAGAAGGCCTCCCTCCTAGACCAGAGTTTAGGAGGCATGGCGGCGCAAACTGAGCATGTCGGATTAGGGAGCAACGCGGCCCTCGCGTGTTCGACCTCCAGACAAGCCACGCATAAACCATGGGTCTCACTGTCTTCTGTAAGGCGGTGGCAACGAGATGCTCTGTCGAAAATGCAGACAGGGAAAGACATAATGATGAAGTCGACGGAGTGTAGATCCGGTATACAAAAACTAACGTCGTCGTTGGTGATGCAGCTTCAAACCGGATGCAGCTGAAGAAAAAGGGAGAATGTCATGGTGGGGTGGACCCCTTAGATAGCTGGCGTAGTCACTGGTAGGAAGTGATGTATATGCAAACTTTTTCAGATGCATCCTGCTGCGCAGGAGGGATAAACCACTAGGAGCTAGAACTCCCCCTATGGGGCTCCTCTCTACTAATACAGGAGGGATAAAACACTAGGAGCTAGAGCTCCCCCTATGGGGCTCCTCTCTACTAATACAGGAGGGATAAACCACTAGGAGCTAGAGCTCCCATATGGGGCTCCTCTCCACTAATACAGGAGGGATAAACCACTAGGAGCTAGAGCTCCCCC
This sequence comes from Umbra pygmaea, assembly GCA_016801145.1. Taxonomy (NCBI): domain Eukaryota; kingdom Metazoa; phylum Chordata; class Actinopteri; order Esociformes; family Umbridae; genus Umbra; species Umbra pygmaea. The sequence goes on from JACXGM010014146.1 coordinate 16,730, forward strand.
TATGGGGCTCCTCTCTACTAATACAGGAGGGATAAACCACTAGGAGCTAGAGCTCCCATATGGGGCTCCTCTCCACTAATACAGGAGGGATAAACCACTAGGAGCTAGAGCTCCCCCTATGGGGCTCCTCTCTACTAATACAGGAGGGAAAACCACTAGGAGCTAGAGCTCCCCCTATGGGGCTCCTATCCACTAATACAGGAGGGATAAACCACTAGGAGCTAGAGCTCCCCCTATGGGGCTCCTCTCCACTAATACAGGAGGGATAAACCACTAGGAGCTAGAGCTCCCCCTATGGGGCTCCTCTCCACTAATACAGGAGGGATAAACCACTAGGAGCTAGAGCTCCCCCTATGGGGCAGAGCTCCACGATATAGAACTTATTGTTTTCAGATTACGCAGATGAAAACGACATCCAATACAATTTTAAAAAGAGTGTTGTGTTGATATGTCCTCATAACAGAGTTTGAATGGCGGCGTTTAAAAGCTGGAGTACTTAATAGAGAAACAGAAAACAAAGACTCCAGTGTTATATGATGGACGTAGAAGAGCAGAACGCAACAGGCAATTCCCTCTTCCTTCAAAGGTAGCTAAAAAATTTTGACCATTTGCGCAATTTACAAGCATTCCCTCAGAATGTCTGTTCAGTGCTGCAGGTAACGTTAGGTCTTTCAGGGCCTGCCTTAAACCTGACAAATGCAGTCAAAAATATGAAAGCTGGGATGTAACCATAGCCTAGTCTATATTTAATTTTGCATTTATTTATTTATAAACGTTTTCCTTACTATGTTCAATTTCCTTAGCCTCTGGTGTGTGCGCGAAAGTCTCTGTGTGTGCGTGTGCGGGTTTGTGTGCTCGCGTGTGTGTGAACTGATCAGATCTGCACAACAGAACCCACAACTCACTGCAACGGACATTTAGGAAATGTTATCTGAAAGTGGAGTAGCTGTTCACAGATCCACAGTAAAGTGTGTCTTAAACATCAGCATTGAAGTGTTGTCAGATGGAAACATTTTCTAAAACCTCATCATTTAAATTACAGTAGTTTTTGGAACACTGTGCTTTGGACTGATGAAACAATTTCGAAAACACCACATCAAGCAAAAGGGTGTCTCCATTATGCTTTGAGATGGTGTGGCAGCCAGTGGAACTTCTAATATTGTGAGGGTGGAAGGAACAATGAATTCAAATATAGTATACCACCAAATCCTACAAGCTGTCCGACGGTAAGAAGAGTTTGGATGATTCAGCAAAACTACGATCCAAAACACACCTAAGAATCAACCATGAAGTACAGAATTTACAAGAAATAAGGTTTTGAAATAGCCTTCTCAGTCCCCAGTTGTGAACATTATGAAAAGTCTGTGGTTAAAGCTTATACATGCAGTGCATGCAAGTAGACATGAGCTGGAAGATTTCTGTGGGGAAAAACTAAGTTAAAAAAGAACTATATTTTCTATCATGAAAGGATTATATAACATTCATACTAGATTTATTATAGGAATCCTACAGGATTCTTTTGGGGCTTTTCTTATATTGTAGAATTTACATAGAAATATTTTAACATGATTTTCATAGGAAATAAAAAAAATGTTGTATGGTTTTCAAATCATGGTAGAATATCCTAGAATATGTTTTTACTATTGTAAATATAAAGATAGAATCAACATGTTAAGTGAAAATATAAATTACTTTTATCAAAACTAAATTATTTCAAACACTTGAGCAACTCTCAATACATGAATGGGATCACAACAACTCATTAAAAGAAAAAATAATGACATTTGCTTTTGAATACAGTAGGTTGATTTTCACAGTGTTGAGAATTAAACTGGGTTCAAGAAGCTGTCAAGCTATAGTAATGTATATCTTTTATTTTAAATGTAAATACTATTAGCAGTCATCTTTCTGGCTCCGTGGCAACAATAAAATCCCAGAGTAACGTAACTTTTCTGCATAAAAAAAGACACGGGACGTTTCGTTTTATCACCCGTCAACGGCGTCATAACCTTTGACTCCAGGGAACCACCAAATGACATTACATAAAGTGAATAACCGTAACGTGAATAAAATTATAATATATTTAACAATACACAGCGCCGGCGCTAGCTATTGGCAAGAACCATTTGCCTAGCAACACTACAGTATATTTTGCTGGCAACACAAACTCAGATTTTCCGTTTCAAAATAATAAAAACTGTAAGTCATTACAATAATCATTCTTAATTCACTGTATAGATAGGTAGTGTGTCCATCTTCATGTGTTGAAAAAATGTGTCTATTGTTGGATAAAACAGACTCTAGTGAATGTTTTTCAAATGTAATCATGTTTTCACGAGACACTGACAATAAATTTAATCAAATTGTGTGTGATTCCATTTTTAATAAAAAGTTATTATAAACATGTTAAATTATAATTATTTGTTATTAAATGCTCTTATTGTTTCTACACACAATACAATTGCATTTGGTTACAATTCACTAGCTTTATAATGAATAACAATGATTGTTGGAATTAATTTAAATGAGCGCGATTGTTTTGAAAAAACAAAAATCTGAGTTTGCATTGCTTGCATAATAGTGTTATTGTTTTGATTGAGAGACCCCTAGCGGCCAAAAATGACATATTGTACCTTTAATGCTGACTCAAAAGAAGATCATGTTGATGAAACATTACCAACCATACACCTCAGAATTTCTCCCAAATTTCATTTGCAGGAAACAATATTGAAAACATCCATTACGTTATATGCCAACGTATTCAGGGTGTTTTTACGTTTCAGCTGCACATTTTGCTATTTGGCTATATTCATACTACAATTTCCGGCTTTGTGTCGGGGCACTCGGCTAAGAGTCAGACTCAGCAGCTATATGGTCCAGCTGAGCTCGAGTTCACAGTAAGTCAGCTACGGAGAAAAATATTCTTTGTATCAATTTTCAGGTATGGTAAGTTGAATACTTGGATGCAATACAGTAATATTTTTTGTCGTCATTGTTGAGCAAGCATTTAGTCTATCCTACAATGGTACAGTGTTTTTATAAGTATAATGCAGTTAATAAATGTAAAAATAATTACATTATCTATCTGTCTCTGTAGCTAAACCTCTGCCCAAGTTCTGCCACTGTATGCCTCCCCACAGGCCAGTGTCTGTACTAATGATAATTACTCTGACTACTTCACCCTAGAACGTGGGACAGGACAGGGCGGCCCTCTTTCTCCCCTACTCTTCGCCATCGCTATTGAGCCCCTTTCGGAGTCCTAACAGGCCTCACCCTCCTTTCAGGGTGTCTTATGGGAGGGAATTTAACACAAGCTGTCATTATATGCTGATGATTTGCTGCACAGTCCAACAACATCTTTACCAACTATTCTTTCCATTCTGGAGAATTTCAGTTCTTTTTAAAGTTACAAGCTAAATCTAAAAAAAGCAATCATTCCCGCCGCATTACGGCTTCAGCAGACAGATCTGCCTTTTCAACTTAATAATTTGGGCTTCAAATACCTAGGAGTGTATGTTACTCGCTCACAAATTTTCCCCCCCTTCTCATTCAGTTGAAGGCCGATTTTAGGAGGTGGGGTAACTTACCTATCTCTCATAGGGAAAATAAATGCTGTTAAAATGAATAGCTTGCCTAACTTCATGTATCTTTTTCAAACAATTCCTTTGTTCTTACTATGTCTTTTTTTACAGCAATTAACCAGGCGGTCTCTTCTTTCATGTGGGCTGGAAAGCCACCAAGAATTAGCAGGTTTTTACTTCAGCGATGTAAATTCAGTGGTGGGCTCGCACTTCCTAATTTTCTATATTACTATTGGGCCGCCAACCTTCAAAAACTGCTGTTCTGGTTGCACTCCCCAGACACATCTTGGTGCCTGCTAGAAGGTCTTTCCTGCTTCTCCTCCTCTCTCCCTGCCTTATTATGCTCCGCTGTCCCTACATCTCCCTCTAGTTACTCAGAAAACCCTGTAGTATTATCTACACTCAAAATGTAGTACTAGTTTTGGCGCCATTTCAAGTTATCCTCTATCTTGGGCCCTATTAATAACAACCACATATTTACTCCATCTGTGGTCGACAGTGCCTTCACTCTCTGGGAAAACAATGGCACAAACCACCAGGGTCTTGGGTCTTTAGTCCTAGAAAGGTCATACTTTGACCTACAGTGATGTGCCTCATGGTTTTGGATTCGGAAGAGCCATGGCTACAACATGGATGAAAGAAATCCAACATCCTGGGTCATTTCATTAAATTTTTTATTAAATATTTATCCCAAAAAACTAAAGAACGTATGTATTTTTTGTTGTTTTTTACATGTAAAAGCATGTTATCTATAATGAATGAGGCTTTTTATTGCTTAATGTCAAGCCCCCAGGGGTCCTGGACCAGTGTGCAATGTTTGGAGGCCATACAATCAAGTAAACATCAAAATGCTGCACTCATTTCTAACTAGATTTCTATACGTTTTTAAATCCCAGCTAAATTCCAACTCCAAAAATGGTTGTTTTATGCAGGATGATGTCGTACATCATTGTAAATTTGCTATTTTGTCATTTTCACTTCCTACTTCCTGTCTGTGATATTTTTTGTCAAATAGAAAGACCATTGTCGGGTTTGAGGCGCGTTATCTCCGGCTCGGATGAATCCACAGAAATTAGCCACCACTCATTATTTGTATCTAATTCTCCTCTTTCCAACGGTACTAAGATTTAGTTTCTAGCATGTACAGTTCGATAATTGCGTTTGACGATCTAGAGCGTCAATAGACCAAAGAGGGTTAAAACTTTCAAGGATCTTTATGAAGATGGAGTTGGGATGGGTGGGGGGGACAGGGATTATGTTGGGGGGATTAAAAATGTTAAAATTGTAGAAATGTATTGATATATTGCAGTACACAGTATTTTTACTGTTCGTTTTTTTTCTGTTGAAATCTTTATAAATAAATAAAATATAAACCTCTGCCCAAGTTCTGAGTGAGAAAGTCTTTGAGCATTTTTAAAACTGACTGTTGTGTCATACTTTCAACTCTACCACTGTACTTAAAGTCAACTTTCTTGCTTTCTCTGTGCTGGGCTGTTGTTCCAATCTCTATCTGCAAGACCAGACCAAATAAATGTGAGTGATCAATGAGAATTGTCAATTAGTTAACTCAAGTTTCACATGAAAACCTCTCTCTTTTTACATGGTCTTAGATTTACTATTATGAAAGGTAAAGATAATTTTACTTAGCATTATTATACATTCCTTTTACTTTCCTTTTTCCTCCAAGTGCCGATTGGGTAGTGCAACTGAAGATGTGTCAACTTTGCAACTAGTGCAAAATGTTGCTGCTAGATTATTAACAAAAAACAGAACATTTGAACTTATCACCCCAGTTCTGGCACTTCATTGGCTTCTATTCTAGGCAAGAGATCACTTTAAAGTAATGTTAATAACTTAGAAAACATGTAATGATCTTGCACCATCCTATCTCACAGACCTTTTATGTTACAGCCATAAAGGGCCCTCTGATCTCAGGATGCTGTATACAGTATTTATGTTACAGCCATAAAGGGCCCTCTGATCTCAGGATGCTGTATACAGTATTTATGTTACAGCCATAAAGGGCCCCCTGATCTCAGGATGCTGTATGCAGTATTTATGTTACAGCCATAAAGGGCCCTCTGATCTCAGGATGCTGTATACAGTATTT
>JACXGM010014147.1:5509-15703 GCA_016801145.1 Umbra pygmaea
TCTGATCAACTGTGTAGGGCACTCTGATCAACTGTGTAGGGCCGTAGGGCTAGCCTACTATTGTGCAGATGTAGGATGGGCAGCGTCATGAAGGCCCTACCCATATTAACGTCTATTTGAGTATTTCAAATGTGGAGATGTGATCCCATGACCTATCAGGTCATCAGGAAGGATCAGCCAATACAGTTGGGACAAACAAGTACTTTTTTCTGGTCTGTACGTGTCTTTTTTGTACATAAATCACATATTTGTTTTTTACTTATAAGGTGCAGAATATGAGCAGAATGTGAACAGGATATCTATAGTATATGAACAGGTATATATATATACAGTACTCAGCGTAAATGAGTACATTTGCATCAATTTTTCAGGGAACAACAGAACAATTAGCTGAAATTTGACAAAACTGAGTTCAGTTCAACAGTTAATTAAGAACATAAACGGTTTGTCACCATCACCATTGGGATAAGAAAATAATACATTTTATTCAGATGAGGTGTTGCAAAAATGAGTACACCCGATAACAAATTCTACCAAATCTAATATTTTGTATGATTCCTCCATGATTTTTAAGGACAGCACCAACTATTCTGGACATTGAGTGAACAAGTTGGCGACATACTGCCACGTCTATCTTTCTCCATTCTTGGAGAATTACCCCTTTCAGAGCCTGGATGCTGGATGGAGAATGATGCTTGACCCGTCTTCAGATCTCCCCATAGGTGTTCTCTTGGGATGAAGTCAGGTGACATACTTGGCCACTGAATCACTTTCACCCTGTTCTTCCTCAATAATGCAGCCGTGGCATAATGTAGTGGATTTATGTTATGGGTCATTATCATGTTGAAAGTTTGCACAATGCCATGACGTTTAGAAGCCATCAGTTCCAAAAAGATTAACCTTCGTCTCATCTGATCAAAGTATGTCCCACTATTCTTCACTTTAGTCAACATGGGCACTGGCAAATGCTAAACAGGCTTTTTTGTGCATGGGCTTTAGTAGTGGCTTCCTTGATGGACAAAATCCTTGCATGCCACTCCTGTACAGCATACATCATATCGTGTCACATGAAACAGTCCCCACAGTTTAGCTTTCTACAGCTTTAGCTAATTGTAATGAATTGCATTTTCCTCAGCTCTTCTTAGGACAAAACAGTCATCTCGAGGTGTGGACGGCCTGGATGTCTCAGAATACTTGCCACAAATCTATCCTTTTGAATGTTTGAATAACTTTTGTTACTGTATTCCGACTGACTAACAATGGTTTACTAATTTTCTTGTAGGCCTAATCTTTTTTGTTTAAAGCAAATACATCCTTTCGTCAAGACTTGTGACATTTCTTTGTCCTGTGGTGCCATAATTGTCAGCATTGACTGTGAGGAGATTGTATAGATTAAATACAACTCTTACTTTTCAATTATCTTGCAGCAACCTGTGTGATGATTGGTTAGATTCATCTGTTGTTGAATTCCAGTTAATTTGCATTTTACCAAGTTGAATTCCTAAATGTTTAATTGGGGTGTACTCATTTTTGCACCTTGGTCTTAAATCTCTTTCCATTTTTTTATTTGTACAGTACATACAAATCTCATTTGCAACCAATAAACCAGAGTTGCTGGAATATTTTATTGTATAGGATTCCATGGAAAGTAAAGATTCTGAAGAGAGACAGATGATTTTCTCAGACACCTGTTGGGGTGAACTCATTTACAATGAGTACTGTATAACTACAGTATAATGTATATAATATATTGTAAAAATATTATGTAATTGTTTTTAAGCTTTTAAGGTGCAGGATATGCAGGATATCTACAGTATGTGAACAGATATATACTGTATAAATATTTATGATCCATATAACATATGCATTATACTGCAGTTTATCAGTAAGTATAATGTGAACAATATTCAAATGTATTTTTTATTTAAATTTTTACTTTTAAGGTGCAGGATATGAGTAGAATATGAACAGTATATCTACAGTATTCTTACAGTTGTGTGTGAGGGGGAGCAGACTCAGTGTGGTTTCGGGGGAATGTTCATGAGGCCTACTACTGTAGGAAAGAAACTGTTCTTGTGGTGAGAGGCCTTGGTCTTAATAGACCTCAACCTTCTGCCCGTAGGAAAAGTTCTGAATAGTCCATTTCTGGGTTGAGAGGGATCGGCCATATACTTTGCTGCTCTCCTCTAAGATCTGGAGGCGTGTTCATCTTGTAACAGAGGCAGATTGCAGCCAGTCACCCTTTCAGCAGAGTGAATGAAGTGCTGCACCCTGCCTCTGTTGCAGGGTACCAGACGGTGATGGAGGAGGTCAGGATATACACTATGATGGCAGTGTAGAAGTGCACCATCATAGTCTTTGGCAACTTGAACTTCTTCAGCTGCCGAAGGAAGTACATCCTCTGTTGTGCTTTTGTGGGGGAGCTCCCACTTGAGGTCCCGGGCAATGGTGGTGCCCAGTAAGCGGAAGGATTCCACAGCGTTCCACATCGGAGCTTAGCGGTGAACAAGGGTTTGTCATTGTTGTAACTCAGCCTGGTCCTTGTCCAGTTACCTATAGCAGATGTTTTTCATGGTAATGTCCATGCTATAATGTGTTTTCTCACAGTTTTGTCCTGTAACTATCAGTACAAAATCATGCATACAACAAGATTGTAGGAGATATTTCTCATGTGCTCAATTAACCTGTTGGTCTCACCAAGACCCCAATGCAGCAACAATGGGATTTCCAACAAGCACACATTGGTGTGATGGTAGGGTGTCCACATACTTCTAGCCATACCATGTACCCATGTCCCTAGATTCTGCTTTCTACTGTCCTGTCAATAGAAAAAGGTAATATTGTGCCTACTTACCTTCACATCTTTAGGGTGGACATGAGCCAGCATTTTGTATGTATTCCAGTTATGTTGAAAGCTCCTTCAAACAGATGTTGACAAGAAAATAACCAAAAGTTTACTACATCATCATACTGCAATAAACGGAATGAAAAAATGAAAGCGGTAAAAAAAATTCCCTCACTTCCCCCTGAGGTTCACAGCGTCTTCAAATCTCCCCTCAGACATTGCTTGGGTCACATCTTTGGTCTGACAGGGAGGATGAAATAAAGAGGTAGTGTTAAAGGACAAAGAACAACATAAAAAATACTCTGCCAACAAGAAGAAGTAAATAAAGCAGAAGGATAGCACACCACTTGGACACACTCCATGAGAGGCAGCCTGACAGCCATGTTACCAGAGAGACTGACAACACAGGCGGGTGTGTCTGGGGTGGCCTCCAGTAGAGCCATTACAGCCTCCACACCCATCCGGCTGCCCTGGGGATTAACACGGAACCAATCACACAGCATTTTATTCATTGATATATTACCATTACAGGAATATCATCGGTGTGTAATGACTCTGGAGATCAGGAAAGAGATGATGACAGTGATGCTCTGTTGTCACTGACAGAAATACCAACACCTCCTAAGTGATGACAGACAAACAGATGGAGTACCAGGATCCTGTCGAAAGCAGAGGGCGTCCCACCTCGCTGCACGTGTCCCAGGATGGTGGCACGCGTGTCAAAGCCAAGTTTCGTGGATACCAGCTGCACAGAATAACACACACAGATGATGGCATCGGTCCCAGGACCATAACTACACCAAACAACCCATGCCACAGCAGACAAAGGGGCCGTTTACGTTATGAGAGCTTTCAGCCGCATATACTAAACCTCTCAAGAAAAGCTAGAAACGAAATTGCATTGTGGAAATTGCATCGTGTCTCCCGAATCGTTACACGACCTCCCGAGGTAGCGTATGAGACGATTTTGACAGATCCCACCTGGATCTTTGCAAATGTAAATACAATTGTTCAGGAACGTCTCGAGAAATGTGTATTGCCGGGACATTCTTCACGTGTAGGTCAATGAGCTGGTCTGGTTTCTACGGTATATGAAAAGCACTCGCGCATCAGCTTGAGATTCTCGAAGGACACTCCATGACACAAACGCACGATTGCCGTCACAAGACTTTACAATTATTTTGGTTCATCTCAAGCTTTTCTCGAGATGTTTAGTATACGTGGCTGAAAGTTCTGGTAATGTAAAGAGCCTCTATGTGATTGTTTCAGTATAGGGCAGTATTTCTCAAACCTCTCTTGGGGGACCCATCTCACTGTTATGTTTTAGCCCTGATCTAACTGATCTGACTCAAGCATGTAAAAGCTTTGTTGACAAGTTATATCCCAGAGCTAGCACTCGTGAATTATCTAATATATGGCATGGCTGAAGGTCCCCCAGGAGAGGTTTGAGAACCACTGGTAATAGGAAACCTCTGGTATTTTTGGGAAACATCTTGTCTCACATTTTTGACTAGGTCACAGGTGATGGGTTTTTGGTTCCGGTCCTGAGCGCCCTCTGCCAGGATGATGATGTTCAGACGAGACCCACGCCCCCTTTGCTGAAAACACAGAGATATACTGGTTTGGTTCGTGTTTAGGATATGAGTGAGAGAAAGAGGGAAGCCTGGGAGATGGAGGAAGAGATAAAAAGAGGCTCAGGAGAACTACAGACAAGAGTGACAAAGGCAGGTGTGGTACCGCAATCAATCTTTTTTGCAAATGTTCCTCCCAGTTTTCCTCTGGAGGCATCTCTGGTATGAAAACCCAGTCAGCGCCGCAGGCCAGAGCAGTCACCAGGGCCAGGTAGCTGTGGGGACAGAGAGCAACGTTATGAGACACACACACACACGCGCACGCACGCACGCACACACGCACGCTCACACACACGCACACACTCACCCACAGTGCCTGCCCATCACCTCCAGGATAAAAGTCCTCTGATGGCTGTCAACAGAAACATGGGAATGGGTCCGAATCAATATATTTACTCACACTTACAAATGACTTCCTATGGCTGTGTCAACTAGTTGTGTCATGTTGAGTGTGTGTTGTGTGCGTACCTTTGTGCAGTAGTGGTGATGGCGTCCACCACCTCTATGATGCGATGCAGGGCGGAGTCAGTGCCGATAGTCATGTCAGTGCCACAAAAGTCATTGTCAATGGAGCCCACCATGCCCACGATGTTGAGGTGAGAAGAACACCTAGCTTCCTCCACTGTGATCTTACCTGGTGGGAGACAAAGCCACTTACCACAATTCTTACTTACTGGTATATTGAACTTTCTGATTAAATCTGAAAGAGAACTAATCACTAATCAAGTTAGTGGAAATATCAGAATGTCTTTGCCTGTGGGATGACATCCAAATTGTCGCAGACTAGTAACGTTGACCTAGGTTGTCTTTTCAAGTTCAAGTCTATATATTTGTCACATGTACAAGAATAGCAGATTTAAGTACATGTACAGTGAAAATCTTAGTAATGCAGTTTATAGTAAAAAGCAGTTAAGGTATAAAAATGTAAAGCAAAAGTTATAGAGTGACAGGAGAGTAACAATATATAGTCTGTACATGTAAACAATACCCTCTGAATCCTACTGTGGTGAAACAGAGTTACACCAATAAGTTATCAATCAGCAGTGTTAATGAATGATAATGTGCAGAAGCTGAAGTTATCACTAGTGACTATATATATCTATTTATGGATTATTGTACATACTGATCAGTCTTCTCCTTGTATGAGCTGAAAGTTTAGAGGTACGGCTGGGTCTTGGTAGATTTGCAGTGGTCTGATACTCCTTCCATTTCAATATTATCACTTGCACAGTGCTCCTTGGGATGTTTAAAGCTTGGGAAATCCTTCTGTATTCAAATCTGGCTTTAATCTTCTCCACAAAAGTATCTCGGACCTGCCTGGTGTGTTCCTTGTTCTTCACGATGCTCTCTGTGCTTTCAACTAAACACTGAGACTATCACAGAGCAGGTGCATTTATACGGAGACTTGATTACACACAGGTGGATTCTATTTATCATCATTAGTCATTTAGGTCAACACTGGATCATTCAGAGATCCTCACTGAACTTCTGGAGAGAGTTTGCTGCACTGAAAGTAAAGGGGCTGAATAATTTTGCCAATTTGTCAGTTTTTTATTTGTTAAAAAAGTTTCAAATATCCAATAAATTTCGTTCCACTTCATGATTGTGTCCCACTTGTTGTTGCTTCTTCACAAAAAATTACAGTTTTATATCTTTATGTTTGAAGCCTGAGATGTGGCAAAAGGTCGAAATGTTCAAGGGGGCCGAATACTTTCGCAAGGCACTGTATCAGCATCCTCACATGGGTTCCTATTGTTCCTATTGGGTAAGAGCGGTGTGCATCGCAGTGTCTATGGCATCGTCTGTGGAACAGTTGGGGCGGTAGGAGAATTGAAATGAGTCCAGTTTATCAGGAAGCGAGGAGACAATGTGATCTTTGACAAGCCTCTCAAAGTACTTCACAAAGGTGAGTGCTACGGGATGGTAGTCATTCAGCTCCAATGACGGAAAGTGGAATGACGGCCTGACGGAGTGAGATGTTGAAGATGTCGGTGAATACCTCTGTGTATGTCAAATATTTCCCGTATTAGGTTTACACAATAGGTTGTGGGAAGTTTTCTGGAAGTGAGGTGCTTTGTGCTGCTGGGTAATGTAGTTTGGTGGTAGCTCACCCTGTTTGGTCAGTTCAGTCAGCAGCTCGCTCCACTCTGTACGGAACTGGTTGGCACCAGTCAAGCTACCATCTCCACCGATCACACACAGATTAGTGATGCCCAGTTTGACCAAGTTGTAGGCAGCCTTCAGGCGTCCCCACTTCTCTTTGAAGTCCATACAGCGGGCACTGCCAATCACAGTGCCACCCTAAGAAGAGAAAATAGTACTGGATGTCAGTTGGATGAAACAAACTGCCACACATTGACACATTAAGCTGGGCTTAAGTAGAAAGAGATAAATGAGACAGTACAGGATGTGGGATATACAGTTGCCATCAAAATTATTCAACCCCCACTGCAAAATGGGTTTGTCAAGTTACAGACTTTCAGCTGATTACAATGAACAAATTAAACAAAAGCAATTGAAATAGCTCAACACATAAAATGCATCAAGTGTTTTCCCCAAATCCAACGGAAAAAGCATCTCATTATAACTTCTCCAGTCTCAAAATTATTCAACCCCCTGAATAGAATCCCTCACAGCAGCACAAATACGCAAAACAGGTGTTGTCTTAAGCATACTTGATGCAACTAATCAAGGGCTTCATTAGTTGCACCAAGTGTACTTGAGCTGGAACAAATGAAATACCTGAACTGGCTAGGAGTTTGTTGAGTGTCACATTTGACTGTATGTGAGAAAAATGTCAAAAGAATGGTCCAAAAGGTTAAGAGAAGAACTCATCGCACTTCACAAACATGGAACAGGACACAAAATGATAGCAAAGGCACTGAATGTTACCAGAGACAGTTGGAAGCAAAGTTTGCAAGTTCAAAGTTATGGGAATGGTGGTTACACTACCCGAACGGGGCAGAAAAATGAAGCTTTCAATGGCTGCAACCAGATTTCTGAGACAAGACTTGGTGGCAACAGGCTCTGAGGTTTCAGTGAGCACAGTAAGGCACGTACTAAACACAAAAGGTTTACATGCCGGAACTCCAAGATGTACACCACTACTGACCCAAAATCACAAGAAAAGTCCGTTCCAATCAGAGTATGTGAGTGGAGCCAGGAGCAGAGTGGACCCAGTTTGACTGGAGCGTGGCGTGATATTTGAGCGGCCCAGAAGGCTCTCGCTCAATATCGCTCCAGTAGCGCCTCAGTAGCACTCATTTCTAGTGGTCATGGCAGCCTAATGAGCCTACAGGCTACGTGTTTAGGGTAGTTGCCTGGCTAGTGCATTGTTAATCTGTCATTATGGAATTCGCTAAATACTTTAATAAAGAAACTAAAAAACATACAGGTGCAAAATCAAGATTACCTACAAAAGTGAAAGTACTGTACCAAGAGCAGGAAAGGGAGTGTTGTGATGTATTGGCCACAACTAAAGAGTCTTTGAAGGATATGAAAATACGTATATCTCACAAGCATGATAATGTACTGCGTGCACATGCGTACAGAGGAACGAGGTGGGTATAGTTATTGGTTAGAGTGAGTTATAAAACGAGCAATTTAAACCTTTCGTTCATTTTCGTTGTATTACATTATAATAGTCAATTTTATGCCCACAAGAAACTTTTTTGTAAACATTTTAATTTATCCTCACTATATAGAAAATATATACATTTGTAAAATTAGCTTGCACTGTTTATTATTAAGAATAAGTAAATTTAGTTTCAATATGTCAATGATCGACATACATGGTTACACAATGGATTGGTTTTGTTAATATTATGACTTAAAAGGAATTTGGAACGTCATTGTTTTTCCTGTGAGCGATGAGCGGTTTTGAGCTGAGCGGTTGGAAAAAGTGTGGTGTGGTGGAGCGAAGCGCAAGAACAGCTTACATACTCTGGTTCCAAGACAACTTTTTGGCATGATGGATCAGCGATATGTCTGGCGGAAGAAGACTGAAGCAAATGCTGAAAAGAACACTCTGCCCACAGTCAAGCATGGTGGTGGCTTAGTGATGCCCTCGGGCTGCTTTGCATCCTCAAACATGTAGGGTGTAGAAGGAAAGTTGGATTCACTGAAGTATCAGGAAAACCTAGGAGAAAATGTAATGACGTCTGTGAGGAATCTAGTCTCGCAAGCTAGGCGGCTACTTCCGCAATCTTTGAATGGCTACAGTACAGATGTCTGGACAACTCTGCATGAAATCTTGAGCACATGGGAACGACCAGAAACGTAACAAGGAAAGGGAATGGACGTCACTGCCTTTTCGCTACTGCTTTGTAAAAAGCTGAGAGCAATTCCTGCCGAAGTGCATAAGCTCAGTATAGAGTTTGTAAATGCCGTGAAAATGTACATGTACTATTAGGATTTTGTATCAAGCAATAAACAATAAAAATAAATTCCTGCTGAAGTTTCCGCCATTCCTACGTAAACGTGTGATTGGTTGTAAAAGTTGTTTGTCTGAATAGAACACTCACCACAATTTTTTTTCTCAACTTCTGGATGTGCGAAACAAATTGCATTCTGACCAGACCTTGTGTTGTTACCCAGGTTCTGGCCAAACAAGACTATGAGGAGCATACCTTAAATTCCACCAAGGCTTGGTTTCAGAAGAAGTCCAGGAAGATTCTATAGTGGCCATCACAGTCCCCTGACTTGAGCCACCATAAAACATATTTGGTGGCATTTCAAGAAGATTGTGTTGCAGCACACAAACCCAAGAGTATTACTGAACTGGAGGCCATTGCTCATGAGGAATGGGCTAAGATTTCTCTGGAATGCTGCCAGAGACTGGTGTCTGGCTACGCATTGTGTTTGCAACAGGTCATAACAGCAAAAGGGTGCTCTATTAAATATTAATTACCCTTGCCATGAAGGGGTTGGATAATTTTGAGACTGAAGATGTCATTCAATTGCATTTGCAGTTGAATTTGGGGAAAGCACTTGGTTGTGTTCAGCTAATTCAATTGCTTGTTTGATTTTTTAATTGCAAACAGCTGAAAGTCTGTACATTTTTACAATAAACCCGATTTACAATGAGGGTTGAATAATTTTGATTGCAACTGCAGATGAAGGCGGATGGGAAAGACTGAAGTTCAGGTAAAATGTGTGTTTGACATTTTTAAAAATTTTCGGTTACACTTTATTTGGAGAGTCCGAAATTCCATCTGTAGGTGCTCTACAGATAGTTTGTTAATCATATGACTATCAACAAACTATCAAAAATCTATCCGTTGATACGCAACTAATTGTGTGGTTTAAGGGTAGGGGTAAGTTTAGAATATGTTTTAGGGTAATGGTTAAGGTTAGGGTTAACAGTAGGGGAATGGTTAAGGTTAAGATTAGAGTTAGGGTTAGTGATAGTTTGTTAAAATGTTGTTGATAGTCTGCAGATAATCTGTCGAGCATCTACAAATACACTTTTTGGACTCTCAAAATAAAGTGTTACCAAATTTTCAATTCTATTTGAACATCTGTAAGGTGAAATTATTTTGGGGGAAAATTAATTTAGTCAGAAATCTAATGTTTTCACCTTATGGTTCAGGGCTTCCATATACATCTGTGGATAACAAACAATTTTGTGTGTGTGTGAAGCAACAAAGAGATAACGAGGGACCATGATTAAAAGCATTGGGGTGGAAAAGAGGGAGATTAAACTCCATTTTCTCCGTC
>JACXGM010014148.1:0-10739 GCA_016801145.1 Umbra pygmaea
TCTGGCCTTTATATGGAGCTCTGGCCTTTATATGGAGCTCTGGCCTTTATATGGAGCTCTGGCCTTTATATGGAGCTCTGGCCTTTATATGGAGCTCTGGCCTTTATATGGAGCTCTGGCCTTTATATGGAGCTCTGGCCTTTATATGGAGCTCTGGCCTTTATATGGAGCTCTGGCCTTTATATGGAGCTCTGCTCTGGCCTTTATATGGAGCTCTGCTCTGGCCTTTATATGGAGCATGTCATTTTTTTGTTTTTATTCATTATTTGAAGGAGTGCAAAAGAAGTGCTTAAACATGGAGTTGGAACACAATGAGATCAGAAGGGGGTTTACTTTCAAAATTACTTTCCCACTGTTCAAGACAGGCAGGATATAGTCTAGAATAGGGCATGGAATTGAAGTGAAATAGTGGCATTTACATTTGTTTCAGAGATTGGTTATGATTTAGTGATTCAACGCTACTAAACAGAGTGCTACAATTGCTTTAGATAAATCACACACACTTTACTGTATAGTTGTTTTCTTTGGCTTAAAGGCAAGGAAAACCCTGCTGGTGCCGACGCCTCGCCTTCGCACAGGACTCTTCAATAAGATTGTCCCGCCCGAGGGGGCGAGCAAAGAAGAACTGAGAGTGTGCTCTACTTCTCAGGTGAGTCACAAACATTTGTGGATTCTACATTACACTCCTTTAGTTTGTACTTTCAGTTTGTTCTCCTTGGTCATATTCTGGCCCTCTTATCTAACTTGATAAAACCACCATAAGAGTCAATAATATACAGTTGTATGGAAAAGTGTAGGCACCCCTGACAATTTCCATGATTTCCATTTATAAATAATTGGGCATTTGGAGCATAAATTTGGGCAAGTTTTTCATTTTGTTGATTTGAATACCTGTAACTACCTAGCACTGATTAATTGGAACACACAACTGGTTTGGTGAGCTCATTAAGCCTTGAACTTAGACAGGTGCATCCAATCATGAGAAAAGGTATTTAAAGTGGCCAATTGCAAGTTGTTGTTCTCTTTGACTCAACATGGGGGCCTTAAAACAACTGTCAAATTACCTGAAAACAAAGATTGTTCAATGTTATGGTTTAGGAGAAGGCTACAAAAAGCTGTCGCAGAGATTTCAGTTGTCAGTGTCCATTGTGAGGAACATTGTGAGGAAATGGAAGACCACAGGCACAGTTCTTGTTAAGGCCAGAAGTGGCAGGCCAAGTAAAATATTGGATAGGGAAAAGGATGGTGAGTGGTCAAAAACAGCCCACAGACCACTTCCAAAGACCTACATCATCTTGCTGCGGATGGTGTCACTGTGCATCGTTCAACAGTTCACGGAGAATGCACAAGGAGAAGCTGTATGGGAGAGTGATGCGGAAGAAGCCTTTTCTGCACACGCCACAAACGGAGTCACTTGAGGTATGCAAGTGCACATTTGTACAAGCCAGCTTCATTTTGGAAGAAGGTGCTGTGGACTGATGAAACAAAGATGGAGTTATTTGGTCATAACAAGGGGCGATATACATGGCGGCAAAAGAACACAGCGTTCCAAGACAAACACTTGCTACCCACAGTAAAATTGGGTGGAGGTTCCATGATTCTGTGGGGCTGTGTGGCCAGTGCCGGAGCTGGGAATCTTGTTAAATTTGAGGGTTGCATGGATTCCACTCAATATCAGCAGATGTTTGAGAGTAATGTAGAGGAATCAGTCACAAAGTTGAAGTTACGCCGGGGCTGGATATTTCAACGTCTCAACGACCCACAACACTGCTCAAAATCTACTCTGCCGTTATGCAGAGGAACAAGTACAATGTTCTGGAATGGCCATCCAAGTCCCCAGACCTGACTATCATTGAAAATCTGTGGGGTGATTTGAAGCGGGCTGTCCATGCTTTGCAACCATCAAACCTAACTGAACTGGAGATGTTTTGCAAGGAGGAATGAACCTTCATCCAGTATCCAGACACTCATTAGAGGCTATAGGAAGCGCCTAGAGGCTGTTATTTCTGCTAGAGGAGGCTCAACTAAATATTGATGTATAGAGATGGGCCGATACCACTTTTTATGGAATGGGTACAAGTACAGAGTATTTCATTTTGGGTACTTGCCGATACGAGTACTGGTACAAGTACTTTAAATAACTATGCCAAATGTCACATTTATCAAGCTAAAATCAGCTATTTCTTGGATGTTGTTCAGCCAATTCAAATATAGAAAAGTAAATGTTCCTACATATCTAGAACATCCTTTACATTACAGGTCAATAATGTGTAATATTTATTACAAATATCTATAGTTTGTCTCCTTCCCTAATTAGCTAAAATTAGAGAAATGTTTGTGAAAGTGAATGCAATAGCCGCATGTGTGTTCGCATTGCAGATGTTTTGTGTAAGATGAGAATGTCTGTTTGAAGTGACTTGCTCCAAACAACAGGGATAATCACCTAATTATATAATATTCTGTTAATGTATTTGATTGTTTTATTATAATCTGTACACAATTATAGCTATACTATCACTCTAACAAAATATAAATAGGCTACATCTTATTTAATGTTATTTCTTAACGTTAGTATATGTCAGAACTTCCACTATTTTGTTCACCCAGAAGTGTTGCAAACTACCGACATTTGTCTTTCCTTCCTGAAGGTGTATTATTAATTCATGCAACGCTACAGTATGCAGTGACTAGCCTAGTAACTTCAGCCTTTGTTCAGGACTGTACTCAAATGTGCACGTTTCCTGGAGGATTCTAATATATGCACCTATAATTTCACAAATATTAGGCTACATGAAAATTGCAATGAGAATCCATTTTGTATTTCACCATTTGAACTACACTGGAGAATTTTGATGAGGAAAATACTTTTGTATTTCGCTTTTCTTTTTTAAATAACAATAAATACAGTTGTACAGCTTTATAAGTTGGTCTCTGAAAGAGGAAGTAGACTGTTGTTATCATCAATATGAAATATGCGTAGTGCTGGAATACAGCTACATTTCCATTGAAACATTTGCGTGAATCAGATTTACAAGTTAGTTGGTATTTTTGTTCCAATCGTTACATGGTTGAGCAATACAACTGTTTCCTATCTATATGCTGCGCTGTACAGTATGCTACTATTTCCATCTATGGCTAATCTATAAAGCGTTGCGCAGCATAATACTCTTAAATGTGGAGGAAGTATCGGCTTGGAGTACTGGTACTTAAGTACTGGTATCGGTCCATTTCTATTGATGTAATATTCTGTTGGGGTGCCCAAATTTAGGCACCTGTCTAATTTCGTTGATGCATATTGCACATTTTCTGTTCATCCAATAAACCTAATTTCACTACTGAAATTACCGTGTCCTTCAGTTATTTGATAGATCAAAATAAAATTGCTGATCCAAACACCCAATTATTTATAAATGAAAATCATAGAACGTGTCAGGAGTGCCTAAACCTTTGCATACGACTGTACCTTGTTCACAGATTGGATTTGATGCTTCTTAAATGTCTCTTCAGATCTGTACTAAGTGTTCTCCTTTTTTCTGCAGGGAGTGAAGGAGTTCAGTGTCCCTCTAGGTCTAGATGCCAAGGTGCAGGTGGACCTGCTGGTGGTTGGCTCTGTAGCAGTGTCTGAGAAAGGTGTCTATTTCCCTTTTCAGACACATGGACTGTGGCAGCTCTGTTTGTTTACTGTTCCAGACATACAACTATACTGTAGACTGATTGGGAAGACTGCTCAGTGGTTGGGGAGTATTGAAGTCAGGCCTTGTCCCTGAGCATGACACTTTACCTTAAGTTGATCCAGGGGGATGTACTGTAAGTTGCTCTGGATAAGTGTCTGGTAAATTACTAAACTGTCAAGTGTGGACTGTATATTTTCAAATTTGGCACAAAACCTTCTCTGGAGATGGTTTTGAACCTCCTTGGAGCTGGCATTTTCCTAGTTTGTATAGAAATTCTAGATCTTTAGAACTGTTAAT
Organism: Umbra pygmaea; assembly: GCA_016801145.1. Lineage (NCBI taxonomy): Eukaryota > Metazoa > Chordata > Actinopteri > Esociformes > Umbridae > Umbra > Umbra pygmaea. The sequence goes on from JACXGM010014148.1 coordinate 3,972, forward strand.
CCGCTGCGTTTGTGCATCCTGCCTGCCGTTTGCATGCATAATACTCGTCTCTTAAAAACGTTCTACATCATGATACTCAGTGGTTCAAGCCTGACTATGGGTTCTCTGACATTCCCCGAACTCCTGCATGAGGCAGGGCAAATTTGCATAGCTGCCCATGATTTGGGTTAGAATTCTGATTTTCCTGCCCCGTCGTTCTACAGCGGCTCCTTTTGTGCAATTCTTGGCAACTGTAAATTCAATGTAGTGTGTGAACGTAATCATTAAATGCATGATCCGACTAAAAGCTTCCGTGTTGGATGAGCAGTGTGAAGACAATCGGCGGCTGGGCGACACGTGGTTGGATGAACCATGTGCTCGCCATCCCACAGATCTGTCCAAGGAGTTGCTGAGCTGCCGACAAGGCAGGGGTTAGTGAGAATTGAGAAGGGGGGAAAATGTGAATTAAAAAAAAGTACATTTGTTTTAGAGGTGCCATGTTTTTGTATTGACTGAAAGGTTATCTGTCGCTGCTGTTAACAATGATACTGTACTGTTAGCTTTCTCTGAAAGTATTTTGAGACTGGCTTGCTCTCTTAGAACACTTCTGTTTCGAATCACGTCGGTACACCAATGCAGCACCTGTAATGTACTGTACTGTACTGTACTGTAAACGTTAATCTCGTGTCCTGTTTCCCCAGGTTACCGGATAGGTAAAGGAGAAGGCTTTGCAGACATGGAATATGCCATGATGCTATGCATGGGGGCTGTGAAGGAGTCCACTGTGGTGGTTACCATAGTCCATGACTGCCAGGTCAGTTTGCTGTTGATCCTATAACGTCACTCTGTTTAGCATTAACCTTTAACTGTTGCTTTGTTCTCAAGTTGTTATAATGAATGTCTACATTTTTTCAGGTCGTGGATATTCCAGAAGAGTTAATTGAGAGCCATGACCTCACAGTGGACTACATTCTCACCCCGACCAGAGTCATCAAGACAGACTGCCAACGCCCCAAACCCCCGGGAATCATCTGGACTAAGGTACAACACCTCTCTTTACTGTCACCCAGTAGGGTTCATCCATTCTCCTGCTATTTCCAGCTTTATCTGTACTCGTCGCTGTATGTCGTTAAGTTCCCAATGCCCACGTACTTTCATTCAAATGTAACAGATATCTGTCTGGCAAAGCGCAGTTTCAGATATTTTGTAATCAAGTGCGTTTACACTGTCATTGAAGTTGAAATCACAATATGCACAAATGAGACATGCTATCTAGCCAGCCAGCGTGCCAGCAATCTAGTTGTAAAGCCCTTGGCCTAATAGCTAGCAATACGCTGCAACTAACTAGTAAAATTTACAAGTCACAATATAATCTGATAGGTTTAATATGCCCTATCTTGCTTCAGTAGGTACAAATTGAACCATTATCTTTCACACATACGTTTCTGAATTAAATAGAAATGATCACACTATGCACAAATGAGACACACTACTAATAATATTTTAAATGATTACTTCTCACCATTTCCTGTTCAAAATTCATACAGGTTTAGCAATAATCTGTCAACCATTGTTTTTTATTTTATGTCACGGTCATCTAAGTATTTACACAAAAAATCCAATGATTCCCTGTTGGTATTACAGTGCCTGGTTTGTCCAGTTGTTTTTCAGGATAATGAATAGAACATTTCCAAAACACCTTGGTCCATGTGAGCATCTCAACTTGGTTGATCTAACAAAAAGATGTGATTGTCTTCTTGGCTGGAGATGTTTGAAAGCAAAGAAAATACTGTCCCACTCTTTACAACATTTTCTGTCTCTGAGTGCTAGACCGGTGGCCACTACCAAGACAGTGGCTAGATAGATTCAACCAATAAATTTGGGCAGGAGCCCTTCCCATATTTTTTCCTCACTGTATTCCAGCTCAAATGTATGGTTGGATATTACCAGTCAATAATACTTGATCAAAGTTGCAATCGTCCAGCTCCTCAGGTATTTCCTCAACTTCGCCATTGTTGAAAAAAATATAGCTTTAACTCTTCTTTAATAGCTATGTAGCTATTTAACGAAAGAATGTAATGAGTGAGTAGTATTCCCACACAAAGTACAGTTTTATTATCCAATTAAATCTATTCAGGGGTGTGATAAAACAAAATAAGGAACTTAACTGGGCGCCTCCCTTGAGTCTAGCTGTCGTTTAAAAAAATTCAACCAGTAACATCACTGGTAGAAAATGTGTGAGCTTTTGGTGGCCATAACACTGAAGGTGTATTTAGTGACTCATGTCGGAAACATGACTGGCACAAAGATTTTGAGGTGTTAAGTGGTTTGGGGTGTTCCTTTAACCAATCAAACCCCAAGCTGTTGTTTTCAAGTTAATTTCATGACCTTTTATTTGGTACTGCCTGACTGATGTCCGTGTGTCGTTTTAATGCAAGCTCACGGTTTCCATTAGCATTGGATGAGTAGGATGTGGCTGAAGAAACGTTAATGACTTGTGCTAGAAATAAGAACACAGAATGAGCCAACGCTATGCCTTTTTTGTCGCGACTTTTGGCAACACCTCAACGCATTTTGCCTTGAGCCGTGTCTGCTCACCTTCCTGTAGCAGTATGCCAATTAACTGTAGAATCTGCGCACACACATTATCTCTGGGTCCCTGAAGACAGCCATGCCTGTCCAGAGGACTCACGCTGACCCTGTAGACAGGAAGGCCAGGTCTGATCATCAAAGGCATCTCCACCGGACCAGCCAGTCTGTGTTGTGCCCAGAGAATGACAGGGCACCGGGGCCAAGGTGAAAACAATAGCAGAGTATTTCCTGTACAGCAGCAACCGCCAAAAAAGCCTTTAGCAGACACACACTCTGCCTAGGGAAATCAGAGGACTGTCTTAATATAACTTACAGGGGATGTGAAATATCCCTCTACAATAAAGATGATATGCTCAGATGTTGATCTAAAGATGGCGTCGGTATGTCTCTGTGGAGATCACATGCTTCCATTATTGCGGGCAGGGATGTTTTCTGTGCTGTTATGTTGGTGGTTGCGCAGACGTCTGCTCAGGTTTCTTTTGAGGTTTGCCAAGGAGTCTAATCAGGAATCTGTTTTGGTTTAGTTCATATGCAATCTAGCGTGTACAGAACATTTTCACGGTCACCTAACCACTGCATGAGTTTGGCGGATTAGGTAACACATGAGATGTCTTGGTGTTTTTAACCTCATCGCTTTGCCAGAGTTACAAACCCAGTTCTACTTGGCGTGATCCCGGCCTGTGCTGCCTTTAACCCAGATGCTATCTGAGTTTGAGCGGCCCGTCTGTGTTGATAGCGCTCCTGAGTCTTTACTGTTGTCTACCTGCAGCTCAATGCTGAGATGCTGGAGAAGATTCCTGTGCTGAAAAAACTGCGGGCCTTGGAGGAGGAACAAGGGAAGGATGTGACCCTAGGGACCCACCCTCCCCCCGAGCCCAGGGAGCGGGCCAGGAGGGAGCGGGAGCCCCGGTTCGAGGGGGATAGACCGAAGCGCGAGCCCAGACGCCGTCCCCGGAGGAACACCCAGGACGACTCCGAGAGGGACCCCAACGGCGAGTCCAGAGATGACACTGAGCAGAAACCCAGGCGGCGCCCACCCAGAGTGAGGCGGGATGGGGACAGAGAGGGGGGCAGGGAGGGAGACCGTGAGGGAGGTCCAGACCAGGGCCAGGACGGAGGCAGAGAGGGGGGTAGGAGGGTACGGGGATTCCGCGAGGTGGGCAGGGGTGACGGCCGAGATGGAGGCAGGGGGAGAGGCAGAGGAGGCCGGGAGGGGGGCAGAGGGAGGGGACGAGAGGTGGACAGAGATGGGGTTAGGGAGGATGACAGGGAGGATGACGGGGAGGCCCGTGAGCGCAGGCCCCCCCTGACTGTGACAACAGTGTACCTGGGCGGCATCCCTACCGGGCTGCGTGTCAGCGAGCTGAAGACTGCTCTACGTGAGAGGGAAGCCGCCCCCCTTCGTCTCACCTGGCAAGGTGCTCAGCACCGGGCCTTCCTGGACTACGTAGACCCCCAGGCTGCAGACCGGGCCCTGGCTGCCTTGGAAGGGCTCTCTCTGAACGGCCACGACCTGCAGGCCGAGCTGGCCAAGAGCCAGAGGGGAGGCAGACGTCCAGGTCCAAGCAACCGGAGGCCCAGACCAAATACAGGCCCTAGAAATACTGCTAGAGAGAGTAGAGAGACTACAAGTGAAAATGAGGCAGACTCTCCCAAGGAGGAGCTCAACCATAACCAGTAACGTTTGCCTCCTGATCCACCTCTAACAGAAGTAAACCTAGCAAAAAGAAAGGCTTTGTGGAGTGGAAAGATGCTGCCTTCACTGTACTAATGTGAAGTGAAATGTGAAAGTGTAATGCCTTAAGCAGTGTTCAGTTTGTTATGATTTTTTTAGTGTTATTATTAACAAGTAACCCCATTTACTTTGGAAGCTTTCTTATACAGAAGTTGTATCAAAACTGGCAGGCCTGTCTGCCAGTTGCAATTGAAGGACAGGATGACATTTTCCTTTATAGTTTCCCTTTGTAAAGTGGTCATATTTAAGGCCCTACATGTAATGCCATCACAATTCACAGGATATTTTGTGTAATAAATAAACCATACTTATTGAGTTTTAACCTTTTGTCCTTTTCATTATTAAAACATCAAGGTAGATCCAGGTTGTTGCTAAAAATAACATGAATTGTGTTCTTGGTCATACATGCATAAAAACGATTAAGCCATGATAATCAAATAATTTGCCTACACGTCCTTGATGAGGATAAAACGGAGGATATAATATACAGTAATGAACCCTACATGGGTGTGTTTGTTTATATTTAATCAAGTGTGTTAGCAATTCCTAGGACATTGCTGTCATGAAACACTCACACAATGGCGCGCTATGGGTAGCATGATGTGGACCCATTGTCTTATTGCTCTATTGTCAAATGGAAAAGACACTAGGACCCAGGTGACACTTATTCCAGGGTGGACCGTGTCTGCTGGTTTGTACCTGGTGTTTGTCTTATTCACTTCCTCCACTTGTTAGAACATACCCTCACCTGGTTGTCTAGTTTTTAGTTGCCTGCAAAGGATACCGGGAAACACCAGCAGATTGTAGATCCTCCATGGAATGTGTTTGACATCCTGCTTAGGCGCTCATACAGTAGTTTTCAAACACTTAAACTCAGCCCAGTCAGCGGTTCAGAGGCCTCTTTATTTGCAGTGCCTAACCCTGAGATGACCTGATGGGCCTAGCAGAGCGACATTCTGTGCTGATGTTCGCTTCTGCCAGAGAACTGTCTCTAGAGTTGGGAGTAGTTTAGGCTCAGGCTGAAGGATGAGCACATAGTATGTCTGCTCCTCCAGGCCAGAGCACAGGCATGCAGGCTGTCTTTTTACGAACCTGTCATCCAGCACAGGCCGGAGAACAGCTGTGGAGCCTGAGCAGGACTCGCTGCGCCCAGGTTCACGTCATCAGCTGGCTAATGTGTGGTCCCTCTGCGGTGTGTAGCGCCAAAGCCTGCTGTTCCTTCGAGCTGTGCTCATACAAGGGAACTGAACTGGAGTTCAGAGAGTGGTCACCCCGTGAGATAACACAGCTCATGTGTATAGTACGTAGAGCCACACATTGCTCCTTTTAGACATGAACGCTGCCTCACTCACCCATATACCGTACACAACAGGACATGAGGCTGGTCTAATTTGTGAATAATGCTTAGAATAAGCTGTTGAGAATATATAGCTTGGGGAAACGGCTTAGTTTTATTCCCAGACGTTGCTATAATAAGCTTAGTTTACTTCTTGAATATCATTTGATTAGTTCCTGACACAATCTGGACTGTTATCCATCAAGATTTTTATATTACAGTAGGAGCCTAGTGTTGAAGTGCCTTTGGACAAAAGCAACAATTTAATTTATTTTGGAATTCATTGCATTTCTATCAATATGACTGTTATTCTGTGTGAAATAAATTTGAGTTAAAGTAGACTAGGCATTTAATAAAGTAAAATTAATATTTGCATGCACCAATTTTCTTTTAGACTTTGCACAAAAGCAAGCATTTTCTTGTCTTTTCAATATTGACACAATGAACTGCTGCTTCGACAGGATTAATGTAAAACAGTATTCATGTGTATTTTTAATGGTCACACCAAGGGTAACTGGCTGTTCTGCAGTCAACAACCGGTATTTAGATTGTTACCATTAAAACGAAATGATGGTGAACTACTCATACATTAGGAGACCACTGCAAACTTGATAAAGAAAATTAAATAAGAATTTATCCTTAGCCAATTTACCAGGTTAGATAATGGTAAATTGAAAGACTCTCAGAAGAGTACAATTCCGATAATATTCCTCTATACCATGTAATAACTTAAAGAATGTTATGTTTATATATAGTGTGTGTATGTATATATATGTGTCCTCTAGAAAATTGAGACCACTGCTGATTTTTCTTGAATCAACCCCACTGAACCTCTGGAATGTGATCTAGAGGAAGATGGTCACAGGCCATCAAGACAAGCTGCTTTAATTTTTGTGCCATGATTGACATAGTCACCTAACATCAATGTGAAAGACTGGTGAAGAGCATCCCAAGATGCATGAAAGCCTATTATTATTCTACCAACTATTTCTGAATTCTTCCTTGTTTAAAAATGAATATGAACTTAATATCTTTGCATTATTCAATGTCTGACAACACTGCATCTTTCGTCGTTTTGACCAGTTGTCATTTTCTGAAAATAAATGCTCTGCATGATGACAATATA
>JACXGM010014148.1:10839-22461 GCA_016801145.1 Umbra pygmaea
GTGTGTGTGTGTGTGTGTGTGTGTGTGTGTGTGTGTGTGTGTGTGTGTGTGTGTGTGTGTGTGTGTGTGTGTGTGTGTGTGTGTGTGTGTGTGTGTGTGAATATTAAAGAAACAGTAACCATGTTTTAAACCACTTCATGAAAGGATGTTTGATTGTGTGCTGTAATATGTTCTGGTGCCTGAAAAGAGGTTTGGTTCACGGACAAAAGGATAAAAACACGAGGGCTGTACGTCTTCTGTAATAGCTGTGCTTCTCCTTGTTCCAAATGAAGTAGAACACACCGAATAAGAATATAAACACAACATGCAACAGTTTTAAAGAATTTGCTAGTTGCAGTTAATATGAGGACATCAATTGAAATTAATTCATTAGGCTATAATCTACGGTTTTATTCGACAAAAATAAGAGCTTTCGAAGGAGAGGTTCTGTACATGTTAAATATTGGGATCTTTTATTTCAACTGGTGAAATTACTTTAAATTATATTTTTGTTCAGTACATATATTTACATTCTTATATTAACATTAGAATGGAGACTTCAAGAGACTACTTCAATGAGAAAATGGCTGTTCAGATCAAAAGCAAAAACATAACAATAAAATAAATCACCAATGTACTTTAAAAATATCTATAGATGTTGGATGAATTTATACAAGAGTAAACTAAAATGTCTTAAAGCACATATCGCATAATATGAAAAACTTAAAAGAAAATGTTACACAAAAGTAGTTGTATGGGTATGTGAATGTGTGTGTGTGTGTGTGTGTGTGTGTGTGTGTGTGTGTGTGTGTGTGTGTATATATACACACATTCATTTAAACCTACTGGTTGTTAAAATGCATGTTGATTGGAAAAACTTGAATGAATATACCAACTAGCCAATAGCTATTGAATTTGACACAACTACCTATACTCACGTCATACAGAATCTTTAAATCTGGATATTATATTAACATACCTAAGTGGCAGAGTAATAATATTTTATTTTTCCCCCCACTCATCAAGCACAAGTACAGCTGTCCATTAAAAATGCAGATGTAGGATCTTTGGTAGCAAAAATAATTTTAGCTAAATATTTTACCCATTTTGGTCTGGATGTGTAATGTGTTTTGTATACTGTACCGTATACTCCACCGGACCAGCCAGAAAATCTAGAAAACCTAGAAAATCATCATACCCTGTCAAAATCCTTATCTTTTGTCACATTTCACCCTGGAAATTAAAATGAGTTAAATCAAACTTTTGCCAGCTGTATTTACACATTATACCCTTCAGTGTGAAAATAGCATTTACAAAAATTCAGAACGATTTTTAAATTTGAATGATTGAAATAACTGGTTTGGATAAGTGATCAGCCATTTAGAGTAACCATTATAAACATGCTGAGGGAGTCAGTCCCCAGACCACACATCATGCTAATTGCCCCCCACCTGACATCAGTTGTTGTGGTTTAAATTACTTTATAAGAAAACCGGCTGTTCGATGATGACTCCATAACTAGTAGTGCATGGCAACGCAAAGAATACACTATGGTTGGAAAGATGCTTTCAAACGGGCTCCGGGACAAAGTTGTGGAAAGGCACAAGTTAGTAGAAGGATACGAAAAAAATATTTCATAGGCTTTAACTATGCCTCTGAGGACTGTTCAGAGCCTTATTATGAAGTGGAAAGCATATGGCACACATTGCCTACATTGGGCCGTCCCTCCAAACTGGATGACCAAGCCAGGAGGACATTGATCAGGGAAGCTACCAAGAGGCCAATGGTAACTTAGGTTCTTACAAGTACTTATGGCTGAGATTGGTCAGTCTGTGCATGTGACAACAATCTCACAAGCTTTATACAAAGCTGGCCTTTATGGCAGGGTTTCAAGTAAGAAGCCTCTTCTGACAAACGGCCACACAGTTTCTCATTTGCACTTTGCAAGAAACACTTGTAAGATTCTAATAATATGTGGCAAATGTTATTATGGTCAGAAGACCAATATTTAACTTTTTGGATTGTATTGCAAGCATTTGGCAAAACCACCCAAAACACCATTCCCACTGTGAAGAATGGTGCTGGTAACAATATGTTGTGGGGATGCTTCTCTTCAGCAATATATGGGCAATTGGTCAGGATTGAAAGGAAAATTGATGCTGCCAAGTACACCCAAATTCTTTAGGACAACCAGCAGCCTTCTTTTAGACAGCTGAAGATTTTAAAGTGGTTCACCTTCCAGCACGACAACAACCCTAAGCATACTGCCCAAAAAACTATGCAGTGGCTTAAGGATAAGAAGGTGAAGGTCCTTGAATGGCCAAGTCAGAGACCTGACTTAAATCCAATAGAAATACTGTGGATGAACTTGAAGACGGCAGTCAATCGCAGCTCATCATGAAATTAGACTGAACTTGAACAGTTCTGCAAGGAGAATTTGCACACCGCTAAGTGTGCACAGCTAACAGACGTATCCAAACAGACTGATGGCTGTTATTAAAGCAAAACATGGCTCTATGAATTATTAAATCATGGGACTGATCACTTTGTTGTTTCCATTATTCTTTGTTTCCGAACTGTTGCATTTCATGTTACTTGAAAAGGCAAAATATGTAAATAAAGCTGGAACAAAAGTGTATTTTTAATGTGTTTTGATTTCAGGCTGTAAGACACAGTGATTATTTTAAAGGTTTATGATTATTTTCTATAGGCACTGTATATGTAGACTCACTATCATACATCAGTTAGCCAGGAATTTCCAAGTTTGATTGTGGTGATTTGATGTCATTGGGCACAAATCAGCAAATACATGTCTTAGACATTTTTCAGGGACCCAATTTGAATAAGCTATTTTTAACACCCAGTGGCCTGAAATTGGAAAATGCAATTTTAACCAGCTTTGCAAAAAAGATCCACACAAACAGGTGACACATACAATGTTATTTAAGGTTAAAAACACCTAGGGGTTTTTGTAGACCTATAGTGTGTTACTTTTAAATTTTATAGCAGGCATGTTGACTGAAAACATATTCTCATTTGCAGCAATGGCCTGTGGAGAAGTGGGGAAGGGGAGGAATGAGCCAATTGAATGTTGGGGATGATTAGGTTGAGGGCCAGTTTGGAAATGTGTCCAAGCCACCAGGGGTAACACCCCTACATAACTGTCATGTGATCTTTAATGACAATTGAGAGTCAGGACACCCATTTCACATCCCATCAGAAAGACAGCACTCTACACAGAGCAGATTCCCTTTCACTGCCCTGGGAATTATCTTTAGACCAGAGGGAAGTGTGCCCCCTACTGTCCTTTCAACACCACTTCCAGCAGCATCTAGTCTCCCATCAAAGGACTGACCAGGCTCCACCCTGCTTTGCTCTAAGAAGCAAGCAGTGGGCTACAGGGCACATATCACAGTTACTTTCCCCAAGGTGTTTTTAGCAATTGGTTCTCTGCCTGGTAAAATAATTAAAATGGGGAAAAGTCGGGGGAATCCTGGCGTTAACAGTGCTGCCTTCACAGAATTCCAAGCGATTCAACCCAAAACAAAGATATAAATGTGGTGATTTTGGGAAATATATTTATTACAGGTTTGCTAAATCATTTGTTGTGATGCTTTAAACAATGTAGCAGATGTAAGGAAATTACACAATGCTAAGATATAACGTGTTTTTTCGACTTGGCAGAATCTTTATTTGTGTATGTAAATGTATAATGTATGTGAAGTGAATGTATGAAAGCATATATTAAAAGGGTAAGCATGTCGTACAATTGGTGTTTGTTATGTAGATTAAAGGAATCATCAACTTCATAGTTGTAAATACCTTGTATGTCCAATGAAGTTTAAGGATCATACTTTCGACACAATGCATGGCTTGACAGCCTGATCTCGCCCAATGCGTCCATATGTTGTTTTATCGTGATATAGAGACGCCAAATTCTGTTTTCGCGTGCTATAGAGACGCCAAAATGGCGTGTAATAGGTACGCCTACCTTTCGTGTGTTACATGGACGAAATCATGTGTACTAGATACATACATATAGCATTTCCCTGACCTTAACCCCCCTGAAGTGTTGCTTAACCTTAACCGTTCCCCATATGTGCGTATAAAGCACGCGGAAATAGATTTTAGAACGTGTTACTTGGACGTATTGGTTGATTTTGGTTTGAGCTGATGATCCGTGGCTGCAGATCAAATAAAAACAATTTAATTGAGGCTATAGGCCTATACAAATCATAATAATATATTAATATGTTAGCATGTACATTTCTGAACTATTTGCAATAGCGACAGACCAAATTAAACACATTTGCGATAGCGAAAACGGTTGAGCTTTGCCTGCTACAAGGTTATGTGGTAGCTATCCTAAATGTTATGCACTAGTCGCTCTGGATAAGATGGTCTGCTAAATGACTAACCTTATCGATGGTTTGGTCACATGAAGGTTGGTTAAACTTGCGCATGGTCTGGTCAGTTATGTATCGATCGTTATATCACCAGAATATATACTCTATAGTAAAGTAGCATCACATTACCATGCACTTTCACTACTTTGTAAAGCTTTTCATAACTTAACAGCCTAATAAAATACATGCTTCGTCTAGTCGTATGGGAGGATCGCTATGTCAAGATAACTTTATATCGTTGTGTGCATGAAGGCGTTTCCAGCCATTTCTTGCACACGTATTTTGACATCAAACCAGCGTACATTCAGGTTTTCTGACACATTTACTGTTGTTGTTAGACATTGTTCTCTATGGTATCCTTAAAAATGTTTAACCACTGACCAGTTTTAAAAGCGGATTGTAAAAACATATTCATCATTCTGGTGATGCCAAACACATGATTTTGACGCGTTTAAAACATCCGTTCACGTGATAATATTTTGATAATAAGAATATGAACTAGAGACAATGGGCAGTGCCTAAAGTTATATTTTGTTCCCGGCAATTAGTTAACATTGTCACAAATTAAACAGCTAGCATATGCCATGTAGTTGGTCAACCTTGCAAACATAATTCACGTCTAGTCTATGTGGATAGACTAATATGATATTTAGCTATAACATGCCATCCTATCAGGCATATTTAAATATGATAATGTTTTATGATTGAGAATAAATAACTGTTATATTTTATGGTTGAATAATTACCCTTCAAGTCCTACTCTATAAATAATCTAAATTATTATTTATATGTAATTGAGCTAAATCTATCGGTCTATTGAACTGCCTACGGTGACCTATATTTCAGTAAAAAATAAGTCCATGTGTGCTTATAGAAAAGACGGGTAAATGCTTGTGGCGGCCACGCGTTTAGCCTACTCCCTCTCTCTGAAACCGAATCCGAAGTGAATTCGCCTTCTCGTGTCACGACTGGCTTTGGTTTGTTACGGATTAATTGGAACATACGCACTGCTTACACAGTTACAGCAAATTCATTTTCTAACTCCAACACAATAGTCTAATGTTAAGTGTTACCTGTCTTTCAGTGACTAACCCTAAATCAAATCCAAAATAAATGTTTGGTCTATTTTCACATTCAAATATTTTGATTTGATTACCAGAATAAAAAACTATGATGATTTGTGTTGTTACAATATGTGTGTTGTAAAATTGGTTTTGAATTGAAATAAATAATCATAATCTCAACATATTTTACACCTTCTGGTTGCACCACTGAATAAACTAAAATTGAATCTGCAAAATCACAGTAGGCATGTGATTAAAACGTCAAGAAAGTTTATAAAAACCTATACCAAAAAGTAACAGAAATAATTGTATAGATATTTCAGCCAGTTAAACAAACAGCATGCCAGTACGTTTATTCTTTTTTTAATATACAAATCGTGTGTAGTAATATACAGTCTAATCTAAAGACACTCGAGTATGCCAATACCAACCTGCCAATACTCAGCATAACATCATGTACAATTTATACAGTGCTGAAAAAGTAACTGGTGTCTACACGGATATATGTACACCTTAATAGACACTGTCAATGTAGCATAAGTACAGTGCTTACATCATTATCTTCAATTTCCTTTTTAAAACAAATAAGAAAGCGTCATGGCAAATATTGCCAATAAAGCATACTTCAATATGGTGGCTATAATTGTACAATTAAAATATGCACAAAATAAATAAGAAGTTGCGTTTTGTTATTCAAAAAAGTGCCTTCATCTTTTCTTAATTAAGACCATGTCATGTTGTTAAAACAACTTATATTTAACGCATGGTTTGATAGTCCACTTCTCAGAAATTAGAATAAAAATCTAACTAATTTCGATGTGCCGAGTAGCTTAACCCGGACAAATAGCAATGAAAATGTCCCCAGCCTATGTCTTTTGGATGCATAAAAAGAATAATACATATTGTACATTTTGAATGTTGCATGTTCTCAAGTGTTCATCCGCCCGCAGAACTAGTACCAAGCCGCAGCTGGGTTAAGATACTCGAGGTGAATGTCAACCGGGTTTCGGCTTTACCTCTTGTGTCATTTTTGTTGTGAATAGCCCCACGTTTAGGGCTACATCACATTGATGTATTGTAATAGTTCCATGTATTTATGATTCTGTACCAAATCCCTTTGTGTGATAAATTGTGTTTAGTGTATGAGTTCTTTTACTACTGATTCTTCTCTTACTACAGCGCGTTCCAGGGCCTGCCTTCAGTCACACCTCCAAGGGTTAGGTTGCTCCCTCGTCTAAGTACTGTAGCCGATTTTGGCTTTAGTGGCTCAAGTCATTGATGTCCGATATTCACCATGAATGCTGTCACATAACGCAGGGCTTGATGTCCTGATAGGCAACCTGTTGGTGGTGATAGTAGGAGCTGCTGCTGGGCGAATGCATCGTTGAGGATGTCATCGCGTTGAAGGAGAAGACGAACTCCTTCCTGTCGCACATGCTGGGAGACTGGGAATGGTACCGTGGAATACCTAAAGAGGTGCAGAATGTGTTATTTCATATAGCATGACAACCCAACATAAATGTTTCTGTCCATTAGCAAAAACAATAGGCTGTCACCGAATAGGAAACAATAGGCTGTCACCGAATAGGAAACCAAGAGTCAAGAAGGCCTGTTCTTAAAAGAAATGGTGCTAGCAAGTTTGAAATACAAAATACACATTTGTCTAGGTCTACTTCGTTTGCAACAAAACAATAAAAATAATAACAACAACAAATATAGATTTACGGCATACATTTTGCATTACGATTAGACATTTAGCAGACACTTTTATCCAGAAGCACTTGCAGTTGAGTGCATAGATTTGCATACATTTTTTATTTGACCATTCTCTATGACAATCAAACCCACTTCTACTCTGTTTTGTTATGTTCCGTGTTCTACCAACTGAGCTGAACAAAAGCTCGTAAGTGATAAAAAATAATGTTTGTTTTATTATTAAAGTGGTGCATTGTAATTGTTTATGTCATTATTTGACTATTGCTTCACTAACCCTGTCGAAAAGGAAATGTTTATCGTATATTGTCTTTCAGTTTTTAATATACTTTTAATTTAGGTATGCTTTTTTATTTGGGAAATCTCCCCTCATTTGTATGGAAGGGTTGGGGTTGACAACTGTCTTGAGAGCACGAGGGTTGGATATTTTAATTGAGGGTAGCCTACTCGCACGCCAATCCCGGAGGACTTTGTGCCTCCGCGAGCTGACTGGCTCAAGCTTGTTCTTGTCTTTGCAACATTCTAAACACGTGTCCCAGAAGACATGCCCTCAGCATGCCTCCTGAAACAACTATTCTAAGTAGAATCAGGGTTAAACCCGCTGTTTGTTACTTGGTCTGCTCTTTTCTCCGTTAAAAGCGAACTAGAAATACAAATCCTTGGTTAAAGCTCGTTAGACCATATTTTATCAGTTGACTCATTTCAAATATTACAGAGCCAAACCAATTTGATGCTCAAAATATTGTGCCGTTTTGTAGTGGTAAGCATTAACCATGCAGTACCCAGTTTACATTATTCCCTCCTGTATTAATAACAGATAAACAAGGCATCGAAATTAACAACACAATCTACCTATTATGAAATATTATTTTGAGTTGAGTTTGCATTTGCGTAGTAATGTTGCTATGGAAGTGTTTATTTCGCCCAGATTATGAACTATTGGCTATTACAATAAAGATTAAAGGCATGCGTAATTATTGAAAAAAGTAGTACCTTGCAAATCCGTGTTACTGTGTGAGTTCTGATGGAGGTTATACTGGTCTAGAGAGTGCGTTGGTAAACTGGGCTGCAGTGGGTTCGCTCCGGGATTGCACGGCGACAGTGGCTGCTGTTTTATGTAGGAACCTCCGTTATTCAGAGAGGAGGAAGGCGCTTGAGCCCAGGCCGAAGCTGAACTTGAGTAGACTGGATGCGGCTCCATCACTCCCCCGCTGGTGAGCAGGGGCGAGCCTGAATTATCGTGGTGCGGGTACTCGCTCCCTGTGGATCCGGTGCAACTCCCCATGTAGGAATGTCCGCTGTTGGCCGATAAGTGGGACATGGAGTGCCCTGGCAGACCCATTCCCTCCATGTTGCCTGCCAAGTGTCCATTCATCATCCCAATTCCGCTATCGAGAGACAAGCCGTTGGGTGGACAGGACAGGCCCCCTCCGCTCCCCTGGAAGTTATAGGACTCGGGGAGGTGGTTGAATCCTAGGCCGTTCATCATGCTGTACATGGGCTTGAGCGCCTGGCATTTACGTCTGAAGCCCCGGGGCCTCCTGCGAAAGGATCCCTCCTCAAACATGAACTCGCTGGCAGGGTCGATAGTCCAGTAGTGGCCCTTTCCAGGCCGGCCAAGTCCCTTGGGAAGCTTTATGAAGCACTCATTCAGGGACAAGTTGTGACGCACGGAATTCTTCCATCCTTGGTATGAGCCTCTGAAGAATGGGAAGCGGCTCTGTAGGAACTGGTAAATTTCACTGAGCGTCAGGCGTTTTGTGGGAGAGCTCTGGATAGCCATCACTATGAGGGCTATGTAAGAGTAGGGGGGTTTCTCTGGACGGCGGATCCCTGCGTTGGTCTTTTTAGTTTTAGTGGTAGAAGAGGCGGTCTCCATCACCGTGGTCTGTCCGTGAGGCTTCTCCGGGGCAGACATTGGGCTGCTCTGGGCCGGAGTCTGCGCTGGGGGCTGCTGAACTTCTGCTGTCATTAGTTAGCCTATCTGCGCAATTGCAAATAATTGACAAAAATATCCAAGTCCTCGTAGAAACCTCCTATAGATAATCAAATCAACTTTTGATTAAGAGGATTGCCAATGTTTGAAACTTCGCAGAGTAAAACGCAATCAGCCTTTCCTTAAAACACACGCTGTTGCGCTCTTCCTTTTGAGGTCTAAATTCCTTAACCCAGTGTAAACGTTGAAATCTGTAGCTTGTGTCCAAAGTGAAACGGAGCATTAACGGGAGCTCCTTTCAACTTGAGTCGGTGTGTTCTCGTGCCTCCCGAGCAGCTCGCCTTTTACTTATCTGTTGCCATCAGCGCCTTGCTAGCTCAAGCTCTTGACCATCAGGACGTCATTGGTGCGCGGGGTCCGCCCAGGCCCCTCCCACTATCGTGGTGGGCTGCAGTGTGCACACATCTGCCTGCCTTTAGTTTATCTGGAATCAGCAGTAGAGGTCTCTTTAAAATTCAAAATGTAGTTTTATTTAACAGATTTTTGTTAAAAATTGCATGGTGTGAAACATGAATTGTTTTCATGAATGAATCGAAAAAATCGGATACTCAAATCTTGTATAAAAAAATAATGACAACCCACAGTGGTTTATAAAACTTTGGAAAGCTGAATATTATTTACTTTCACAATATAATAAGACTACCTGAATGTGCATGTTTTATTACATCCAACGGGATATATAACGCTGTTTTGTAGTTATTTGATAGGTAGCCAGCCAATTTCACTGCATTGACTTATTAAAATGTAGAATAGGGCTATATTTGTTAAAATTCTTTTTTATAATACGCGTGTTTGAAAGGAAATATCTCTTTATTGAAAGCCAAGCTGCTGATTTCTTTAAAAAGATAGACAGGAACACGGGCAGGATGTTTATACATCAAAATGTAAACATTTTCCCTGGCCTTCTTTAAATAAAAAAATCAAGCAAAAAGCCCCGCTAGATGAGCTAATACTCAATCTGATGCATTATGTCCGTTTTGGACAGCGCTTTATGTGTGAGTATGCCTTTTCGACATAAAGAAAGCAAGGGGTTTCAATCATGTAGGCTATAGTCATTTTATCCATACAGGAAACGTGGGGGAGAATGCCTTGAGACAACCCGAACACTAAGTACTGAAACTCGGATCAGGACTTAAGATCGACGACCGTTAAACGTTCCCTTAAAATACTGTTGAAATCAAGGTAAGTCAATTTCAACGTAAATCGGTTAAAATAAAGACAAGGAATTTAGCGATTGACTTCGAGTGGTCTTCTTAGGTTAGCCCAATTGAGATTTGCCAGAAATTCGAATGTGGGGATTAGATCGCTGTATATTTGTTATACTCAGGCATCATGACATTATACTAAATAGGAGAACATGTAATCGGATTTACAACTGTAGGCTATACGATGCAGAACTTTTATTTTTGTTGAAAGTTTTCTTTATTAACAATGAGCTATGTTCATTCAACAAATCTACTTTAAAAAACATGACTAGTCATAACATTTATTAAACTACAAAATATGTAATCAGGCTTGGAAAAATGTAGACAATAGGCTATTAGTTTTACTCATGTAGCTCTAATCTTTTAATTTAACCTATATCATAGCCTACACTATTCTAATTGTAACCAATTTCAGTCTAGTCGTGTAAACAGTAAGTCGTACACTGGTCCATTGCAGAACATTGTTGAATGTAGTTTGCTCATTGTTCCCTGGAGGATGCAGAGCTCTCAGCCTTTCAACGCTCTGTCAGGCGCGCGAGTTTACTCCGGGCTGACGGTGGTTGCTCTTTTGGTCACTAGTGTTTTTGTGATATTACTTCATTACAATCATGCAATTAATTGGCATAGTGTGTACAATAACAAAACACTAACATTAACAAATGTAAATAGGTCAACTACATGTTGGTTGTTTTTGTACATAAGTGTTGCCTGTGATGCGTACCGTTGTTGTTTGTCCTTGTATCTTTGCTATATTAATAAGTAATAATGCCTAGAAATGTATGTACACTCTTAAAAGAAATGGTGCTATTTAGAACCAGAAATGGTTCAATCACCCGGAACTCCAAAATGGTTCTATAGAACCGCAATGAACCCTTTTTTTAAGATGCATACATACTTTTGGACGTTTTCGGTTATTTAGACCTACAAAT
This sequence comes from Umbra pygmaea, assembly GCA_016801145.1. NCBI lineage: Eukaryota > Metazoa > Chordata > Actinopteri > Esociformes > Umbridae > Umbra > Umbra pygmaea. Next base: position 22,132 of record JACXGM010014148.1, read on the forward strand.
TTGATCAACCGCACCAAACTATATGTTTATACACTATTTATTAAAAATTACGGTTACACTTTATTTGGAGAGTCTGACATTCCATCTGTATGTGCTCTGCAGAAAGTTTGTTGATGATATGACTATCAACAAACTATCAACAAACCATCTGTTGATAAGCAACTAATTGTGTATTTTAAGGGTAGGGGTAAGTTTAGAATATGTTTTAGGGTAATGGTTAAGGTTAGGTTTTACATAAGGGGAATGGTTAAGGTTAGGATTAGGGTTAGGGTTAGTAGATAGTTTGTTAAAATGTTGTTGACAGTATGCAGATAATATGTAGAGCATCTA
>JACXGM010014149.1:0-22362 GCA_016801145.1 Umbra pygmaea
GACATCAGCAACCAAGCACCTCAGCTCCACCCACGCACCGCCTCTTTGACCATTTTTGGTTATCCGAGGTTGACGTCGAGTGACGCGCTACCAAGATGGCGACGACCGTCTCCGCCCACAATGAGCTTCAAAAACGCTTTTCACAAACCAATGGGTGACGTCACAGTCAGGCTGTCCATATTTTTTACAGTCTCTGCTATAAACGCTTTGAAACACTCTTCGATCAAAAATGTAGTAGTCCTAAAATTAGGACTGACGCACCCATCATTTTTAAGAGTTTCTCCTAATTCAGCGAGTTAGGAGCTACTTTTAGCCTTATTTTGTTTTTGGAATACGGGCCCAGATCTACCCAGGCTGTCAGGAATACTGCACTCTTAATTATCATTAATAAAGGTGTCTGAGTATTTGTAGAGCATTAGAATTCCCACTACAAAGGTTAAGAGTAATGTTTTAAGTTATGAGCGTTGTGTGTTGCTCATGAATAAACTACCGTTAATAGCAGACCCCAGAATTCTCTCCTCTGTATGCTTCATTCCTCGCTATGTGGCTGACTTGTGGCCGATAACCAATTTTCCATTTCTTTTTTGACATTCTGGCAGTGGAAGAACTCAAACATGCTAATCTGTCTGAATCTTGTTCAGTTCCTCTTTTAGACCGGCCAAAGTCTACCAAAGATGCTGTGACATCTGGTGCCAAGGCTGTTGCCGAGACGAGCCATTTGGAGGAAAACTTGATCCCTGAGACCAACTCCATTAAACCTGCAGCTGTTGAGGACAAAACAGCCACTACTACTCCAGTCTTGAAGGAACGCGTTGGCCAGTTGCGGACTGTCCAATTACACTGTCAGGTTAGAATTCTGTCAATGTTTATTTTTGTGGGATTTTGGCTATGACACATTTTGTTTATTATTGTTGGATTTGGGAATGACCAGTGCTTAATTAGTAAAAACGGAGGACCTGGAACATATAGCTGCATGCGAGCGAAAGATCTGGCTGTCTCAGCGGTCCTGGACATATCAACCAAAAAAGGAAAACACATGGCAGAAGCGCAGCGCACTGATTAAACATACCTGTAATCTAGCAGGGACGTTTCATTTAGCTCTGCATGTTTTTGGTCTTGCCAAAGGATTATCAGGTTTGACTTGCACTCCTGATGCTGTCAATATAACATGCACAGTGAGGGCATTCGTGTGGCATAGTCTATGTCATGATAGTCAGTGGTTCCAATATCATCCAACTGCAGTCACAAATGGGCGTTCTCTTGCTGGTGGGGGTTCCCGTTTTCGCACACTGGAATGCCCCGGAACAAACATTTCAGTGCGTTCGAATGAATTATATTACAACATTCACGGTTAAGGTTAGCCATGAGGTTACTAACCATTGCAGTCTCACGCAATATAGTAACGCAATTTTAATCTGTTGATTCTTGTACACGGACACGATTTTCTCGTTTTTTTTGTGTCTCTCAGCACATTTCCTTTTAGTGTCTCTCAGCACGTTTCAAAACTAATGTATTTAAATTGGAAGCATCATGACTTAGCATTTCAGTAAATGGTGTTCTTGATATATATTTTAGATGGGCTTAACAGCAAGGTTTCCTTCAGAGTGGTTAAGGTTAGGGCTTGGGTAAGGCTTATGGTGCATTTAATGTCATAACGGGAACGCCCAAGACGCAGCTGCACCCTGCTCAGTGGTTTGAGCATGACTGTTTGTTCTGACTCCCCAGACCTCCAGAACGAGGGCGGTTTTATATTAAATCATGGAGGAATAGTTGGTGAGCGTAATCGTCCCATACATGATCTGACTAAAGCCTTCCGTGTTAGATGAGCAGTGCGAAAATTAATCGGCGGCTTGGTGACGTGGTTGAATAAACAATGTGAGCGCCCCTCACCATTCTGCATCTGTCCAAGGAGTTGTGTAGCTGCCGACAAGGTAGGGTTAGTGGGAATCGGGAGGGGAGAACTGGTGGGGGCTAACAAAAACATGCACACCAAAAACCAGCACTTTTGTTTCAACTGAGTGCTTTGTTCATTACATTCGGGCAGGATAGTTATGGAAGTGAGCAGTAGTAACAATAATTGTGTATACAGGAAAAATGTCTACCTTAGTTTTCCAACAATATTTAATTGTTTGACTTTACAGAAGATATTCACCACTGTTTGTTTCAAGATTAGTTAGCCTACTCGACTAGTATACTGCTAGCAGCACAAAACATAATTTTGAAGAGAAGGCTGGAGATCACTCTTTCATGCTGATTGAGTTAGAATAAAAGACTGAAAGCTTTAAAAAAGAGGGTGGTGCTTGAAATCATTGTTCTTCCTTTGTCAACCATGGTTACCTGCAAGGAGGCACGTGCTGTCGTCATTGCTTTGCTCAAAAGGGCTTCACAGGAAAGGATATTGCTAGTAAGATTGCGCCTGAAATCAACAATTTATCAGATCATCAAGAACTTCAAGGAGAGGTTCAATAAAGAAGGCGTCAGGGAACCCAAGAAAGGCTAGAAAGTGCCATGACAGTCTCCAAAAGTTGATTCAGCTGTGGGATTGGGGCAACACCAGTGCAGAGCTTGCTCAGGAAATGGCAGCAGGCAGGTGTGAGTGCATCTGCATGCACAGTGAGGTGAAGACATGGAGGAAGGCCTGGAGTCAAGAAGGGCGGCAAAGAAGCCACTTTCTCCAGGAGAAACATCGGGAACAGATTGATATTCTGCAAAATCTAGGAGATTGGACTGGTGAGGACTGGGGTAAAGTCATTTTCTCTGATGTACAAAGCCACTAGTATAGCATTATAATGTGTGTCTGGATGCTGGATGCTAAGTTGCTTTCAGGGGAAGTCTGACATCGGAATATCCCTCTTGTAAATGTGTAACCACTGCGATAACTATGGAGCTAAAAGAGTCTCAATAAAGATAAATGCACAGACTACATTCACATATGCACACACAGGATTCAAAATGCACAGGACATGATTCAGAAATGCATTTCTGATGCACACACAAATATATCTTGATTTAAAAACTGCCGGCGGTCTGTGAACGTCACTGCATTTGTGTGTGAATTTTGAGACTCCCCTGACGTGGCTTGACACACAAATGCATTTTTTTAAACAGGGAATGATCTGCAACCAATCAGATATCTCACTTGTTTTAGCCAATTACAAGAACGCACCCAATGTGGGGGATTGTTTACTTATAAGCCAGTCACATGAACGTGTTCACACAGCGCCGGGAGCCGGGAGTGAGTAAGATTAACAGTACTAATAAAAGTACTAAAAAATTTAAAATAAAATGATACAAGAATTTGTATAATTACAGTGCCTTGTGAAGGTATTTGGCCCCCTTGAACTTGTAGACCTTTTGCCACATTTCAGGCTTCAAACACAAAGATATGAAACTGTAATTTTTTGTGAAGAATCAACAACAAGTGGGACACAATCATGAAGTGGAACGTAATTTATTGGATATTTCAAACTTTTTTAACAAATAAAAAACTGAAAAATTGAGTGTGCAAAATTAAGTTAATACTTTTTAGCGCCACCTTTTGCTGCGATTACTGCTGTAAGTCGCTTGGGGTCTCTAACTTTTGCACATCGAGAGACTGAAATTTTTGCCCATTCCTCACAGCTCGAGCTCAGTGAGGTTGGATGGAGAGCGTTTGTGAACAGCAGTTTTCAGTTCTTTCCACAGATTCTCGATTGGATTCAGGTCTGGACATTGACTTGGCCATTCTAAGACCTGGATATGTTTATTTGTGAGCCATTCCATTGTAGATTTTGCTTTATGTTTTGGATCATTGTCTTGTTGGAAGACAAATCTCCGTCCCAGTCTCAGGTGTTTTGCAGACTCCATCAGGTTTTCTTTCAGAATGGTCCTGAATTTGGCTCCATCTTCCCATCAATTTTAGCCATCTTCCCTGTCCCTGCTGAAGAAAAGCAGGCCCAAACCATGATGGTGCCACCATGTTTGACAGTGGGGATGGTGTGTTCAGGGTGATGAGCTGTGTTGCTTTTACGCCAAACATAACGTTTTGCATTGTTGCCAAAAAGTTCGATTTTGGTTTCATCTGACCAGAGCACCTTCCACATGTTTGGTGTGTCTCCCAGGGGCACTTTTTATGGATATCTTTCAGAAATGGCTTTCTTCTTGCCACTCTTCCATAAAGGCCAGATTTGTGCAGTATACGACTGATTGTTGTCCTATGGACAGACTCGCCCACCTCAGCTGTAGATCTCTGCAGTTTATCCAGAGTGATCATGGGCCTCTTGGTGCATCTCTGATCAGTCTTCTCCTTGTATGATCTGAAAGTTTAGAGGGACGGCCGGGTCTTGGTAGATTTGCAGTGGTCTGATACTCCTTCCATTTCAATATTATAGCTTGCACAGTGCTCCTTGGGATGTTTCAAGCTTGGGAAATCTTTCTGTATCCAAATCCGGCTTTAAACTTCTCCACAACACAATCTCGGACCTGCCTGGTGTGTTCCTTGTTCTTCATGATGCTCTCCGTGCTTTCAACAGACCTCTGAGACTATGACAGAGCAGGTGCATTTATACGTAGACTTGATTACACACAGGTTGATTCTATTTATCATCCGTAGTCATTTAGGTCAACATTGGATCATTCAGAGATCCTAAAATGAACTTCTGGAGAGAGTTTGCTGCAATGAAAGTAAAGGGGCTGAATAATTTTGCTCGCCCAATTTGTCAGTTTTTTATTTGTTAAAAAAGTTTGAAATATCCAATAAATTTCGTTCCACTTCATGATTGTGTCCCACTTGCTGTTGCTTCTTCACAAAAAATTACAGTTTTATATCTTTACGTTTGAAGCCTGAAATGTGGCAAAATGTCAAAATGTTCAAGGGGGCCGAATACCTTCGCAAGGCACTGTATGCAGAAGATAAAGGGGGGAAGTCAGATCATGAGTTGTAGAACAGATAATCAGATTGAAAAAGCTTTATCTCAAGAAAATTATAAATATGTATTCTGTCTAATCAGTTGTATACTCTTGCTTGTCTTGTAAATGGTATTTTAATAAACCAGCCAAAGTTTCGGCCAAACAGATCCGTTAGTTCTGTCTGATGGTAGAGAGCAATTTGCCAAGGATCAGACGGATTCGCCTTCGGATCTTTGTGTGTCTGGTAATTACCAGCAATGGCCACTACCGATAAGCAGACTAGAGGTGTTATAACCTCTTTTCCCTGTAATTCGTAACATACTCTTATATTTGGGACCTCAGGTCCTGTCTTACATCTGTGACAGGCCATTCCGCAATGAAAAGTTTGGATTATTATGTGATGTGCTATTATTGGGGAGTTTAATTGTATCCTGCACATCATATATATTCTAATTACATGGGTGGTTTTGAGTGGAATAGCTGTGAAGGAATTCCTGGTGTTGACGATTAAAGAATTTAAACCAGGAAGAGTAGCCACCCAAACCTGAATTTGGGATGGAGAACACAACATATTAATCAACATTTCCCTGTCCTAAGCTAAGCCTTTCCAGTTCAGTGTCAAGAATTTTTACTGCGCTGACCAGTTCCAGTGTGCAGCATAGGTGGACATTTACTTGAGAAAAAGCACCCATCTGAGTAACCCGAGCTCACAAGCCCTGAGAAGTCCTCACTAAAGACAATCCTATCTTTGTAATTAGTCTGTCTCATGACAGGTCGTAAAATGAACTGACTTTAGCCAGACCCCAAAGGAGCAATTTAGTTCACTGACCATCATTCCTTGAGATTTCCACTCTACCAAATGGATAGATTTTAGGGAAAATACGTTGTCTTGATCCGGAATTCAATGCAGGTTTAGGCACAGACAGAATAATTAAATTCGCCAGATCTTTTTCATATCCCCGCGATCGCCCTATTAACCTAAAAATGAAATGACTGATTATAAGTTCCATACTTTGATCTTAACCTATGGACCTTAACCAATGTAACACTGGGCAAAGCTAAACAAGGTTGTCAGATATACAACGCACCCCGAACTCAGCAATTACCAAGATGTATTCCATATGAACTGATTCTCAGTAGAATGAAAACACAGTCCCAACATCAGAACACCAAAGTAGAAGCAGGGTGAGATAAGGTAACTCCATAATTTTAAAGCTGTAAGGACTGCAGTTAATACTTGTAAAAAACAGCATATTTAGTTACAGCCATATATTTCTTAGGACACCCTTCACCATCAATCAACCCTGGGTAAACACCTATGACTCACCTCTGCTCTGCACTTTCACATCAGAGATCTTTGTCTGTGTTGGTACCAAATTGGTACCAGAGCAAAATCTAAACCCTAACATGAGAACAGTGATGGCCTGTCCTTGTTTGCTGCAAAAACACAATACACTTATTAAACATAAACAGGCATTTATTTATATTAAATACACGTATACACTGCTCAAAAAAAAAAAAAGGGAACACTAAGATAACACATCCTAGATCTGAATGAATCAACTAATCATATGAAATATGTCCTTACATAGTTGAATGTGCTGACAACAAAATCACACAAAAATTAACAATTGAAATCAAATTTATCAACACATGGAGGTCTGGATATGGAGTCACACTCAAAATCAAAAGTGGAAAACCACACAACAGGCTGATCCAACTTTGATGTAATGTCCTTAACACGAGTCAAAATTAGGCTCAGTAGGGTGTGTGGCATCCACTTGCCCGTATGATCTCCCTACAATGCCTGGGCATGCTCCTGATGAGGTGGTGGATGGTCTCCTGAGGTATGTCCTCCCAGACCTGGACTAAAGCATCTGCCAACTCCTGGACAGTCCCAGATGCTCAATCGGCTTCATGTCTGTGGAACAGGAGGGCCAGTCCATAGCATCAATGCCTTCCTCTTGCAGGAACTGCTGACACACTCCATCTACATGAGGTCTAGCATTGTCTTGCATTAGGAGGAACCCAGGGCCAACCGCACCAGCATATGGTCTCACAAGGGGTCTGAGGATCTCAGCTTGGTACCTAATGGCAGTCAGGCTACCTCTGGCGTGCACATGGAGGGCTGTGCGGCCCCCCAAAGAAATACCACCCCACACCATTACTGACCCGCTGCCAAACCGTTCATGCTGGAGGACGTTGCAGGCAGCAGAACGTTCTCCACGGCATCTCCAGACTTCTGTCGTGTCTGTCACATGCTCAGTGTGAACCTGCTTTCATCTGTGAAGAGCACAGGGTTCCAGTGGTGAATTTGCCAATCTTGGTGTTCTCTGGCAAATGCCAAACGTCCGGCACGGTGTTGGGCTGTAAGCACAAACCCTACCTGTGGACATTGGACCCTCATACCACCCTCTGTTTCTGACCATTTGAGTGGACACATGCGTATTTGTGGCCTGCTGGAGGTCATTTTGCAGGGCTCTGGCAGTGCTCCTCCTACTCCTCCTTGCACAAAGGTGGAGGTAGCTGTCCTGCTGCTGGGTTGTTGCCCTCCTACGGCCTCCTCCACATCTCCTGATGTACTGGCCTGTCTTCTGGTAGCGCCTCCATGCTCTGGACACTACGCTGACAGACACAGCAAACCTTCTTGCCACAGCTCACATTGATGTGCCATCCTGGATGAGCTGCACTACCTGAGCCTCTTGTGTGGGTTGTAGACTCCGTCTCATGCTACCACTAGAGTGAAAGCACCGGCAGCATTCAAAAGTGACCACAACCTCAGCCAGGAACCATAGGAACTGAGAAGTGGTCTGAGGTCACCACCTGCAGAACCACTCCTTTGTTGGGGTAGGGCTGGGCGATTATTCAATATTTATCATTATCGAGTTTTTGAAAATAATATAGAGAAAAATATCCCATATCGATATATCGCAGTAACAGCTTATTTTTGTTCTGAAACAAAGAAACAGCCAACAAATGAGGAGTATTTCATATTGCTTGTAGTTCAGTTTTACCTGAAACTTCTAAACAGAAGTATAACACGGTGAATCACCATTTTTTGTATGTATTGTTTTTATTTGTTTTTACAGCAGACTATACACTTTGATTTAATCATGTCACAGCAGGTCATATATCATCAGGCATATCGTATTGAAAAAATATCTATTTTATATTGTGATATAATTTTATGGCCATATTGCCCAGCCCTGATTGGGGGTGTCTTGCTAATTGCCTATAATTTCCAGCTGTTGTCCGTTTCGTTTGCACAACAGCATGTGAAATTGATTGTTAATCAGTGTTGCTTCCTGAGTGGACAGTGTGATTTCACAGAAGTGTGATTTCACAGAAGTGTGATTTCACAGAAGTGTGATTGACTTGTAGTTACATTGTGTTTTTTAAAGTGTTCCCTTTATTTTTTTTGAGCAGTGTATATACTTGCCTATATGAAGCATACATATATTTATATGCTCACCCATATGAAACATACATACATATACTCACCCATATGAAACATACATATATATTTATGTCCCCTACGTAAGATAGTGTATATCATAAAAATCAGGTGTACATAACGTGTTTTTACTAAGAATATTACTTTACCTAAATTGATTTAAAAATGACAATAGATAAGTAGTACCTTTGTATAAATTACTCCAAGTTAAAATGAACTGTTCTCTTCCATCAGCTTCAGGGAAAAGAACAAGCTCCCCAGATTACTAGTTTTTAACTATCTGGCTTGCCAAACCCCGCTTTTAAATCCATATAACCGATCCTGTTATACTTCCTTTCCTTAAAGGTCACAAATAGACATCCTCAGCCAATCGTCCAACTTTCACTAACATCCAAACTGCCATTACCATACTTTTTTGCCTAATGTAACAAGGTAGGCGTTTGAATTCTGACGGTCTACCATCCTACCCTCTCCAAGAATTCAACGGCACCTTGAACTAAGAGGTGTTAATAACTGGACCTATCGCCCTACCAAACGGGTGATTTCCCTATTATTCCAAATAAAAAATTTCTGATCACATACATTTTTATAAATTCTACGATTATCAACAAGCCAGGCTCATGGGTACAAGCAAAACCAAACCTAATCTATGCCACACCCATTCGAAGAGCTTGTGCGTAAAAAGGCTGTATCTGACAGAGTTAATGTTTTGATGCACTCGAATTGCTCTAGCAAAAAAATACCTGTAACAAATAGTGATTTCTATTATTGCTACCAGAACGGCAGTTGTAAGACTGTAGCCATAATGGCGTACCCCTTTAATTCACGGTACATACAGTGCCTAGTTCCTCACAGATCTAGATTTTTACATGGCTGTCTTCCATGTAACTCTTTCCATGGTTGCTTAAATCCAACATGCATTCCGCTATTCTCAGTAAGACTCACATGACTTTGATTATTTAATTGCCTCTGTTCTATTACAGAAACCTTTAACACCAATTATTAATCCAGACATTAAATGCATATACATCCTGGCCAGTGGTTGTCTAAACACCCAAGTGCAGAGTTTGAACAGATTAAATTGTTCACCCCTACGATCTCTGCCCCTTATTTATATAATTCCCTGTCTTTTATTACATTTTAATATCGTTCCAATAGATTATCAAATAACCATTTATTAATTAATTCATATTCACAATAAGTCTGTGAGTAGCCCCACTCCCCAGACAGAGCTCTACTCTTTTTAACATTATATTTCTGTTAAATTCCCTCTCTCCTGTATACGTGTCACGCATATCCAATATAACAATACCCTTCTGGGACTTTGTGGGAATTAACTTAACCGGCCCCTCTAGTTTAAGGAATGATGTCCTTTAACTGCAACCACACTTGCATATCTCAACAGTTCTCCATATGTAATTTGCACAAATGCGCATAATGCTCAATACATCAAAACAACTTTCCATTGTTATAATTTCCATTATATTTTGTATTTACTACCCTTCTTAACCAATTCTCTTATAACCAAATTTAACCTACCAAGGAACAGGATGGTTAATTACCCCTGTCACATTAACAATCATTCAGACACGTCTAACTCCACATAATATAATACTTGCTTACCAAAGTCATAGTTTTTGTAATAGAACCATAATCCAAGCAAAATTTCCACAACATTAACCCAAATACTGCTGTAAGTGAAACCAGTATTGTTTACTCACGTTTCCTGGTGTTCCAGCCTTCTGTTTTCTCCGTCTTATTTGAAATATTCGTCCATATTCGTCCATCAATACAAGATTGTCCTACGTATTGTTTGAACAAGAAACGTTTACGCATCAATGCACCTGGAACTTGGGTATCCAAATTTGATGCATTCCCAATTCCTGGGTGCCATAGGCTACCCATAATTGGCAAGACCATTTATCCCAGAATTACAAATATCACACAATTATCCTGAATTATCCTACCCTTATTACTAATTATGCATAATCACTGTGAGGGACTAAGTTTCATCCCATCACTGAGAGAGAGCATTGCAACCGTGCCTTAACACAATGGTTAAGCAACAAGTCTACAAAAGTCTACATTCCACACAGACATTTTTCTATTGGTTTCGAGGAATTAATAGAATCCCCCTCCAATTATATTTTGGGATAACAATAACCCGGTCCTGCCCAGGCTATTTTTCACATTTTGGAATTATTAACAAATACATTCATTTATAATTCATATCATTGTGCATTGATCAATGATACTCATATTACAATCAAAATATAAACTCACCTAAAGGATTATTAGGAACACCATACTAATACTGTGTTTGACCCACTTTCGCCTTCAAAACTGCCTTAATTTTACATGGCATTGATTCACCAAGGTGCTGAAAGCATTCTTTAGAAATGTTGGCCCATATTGACAGGATAGCATCTTGCAGTTGATGGAGATTTGTGGGATGCACATTCAGGGCATGAAGCTCTTGTTCCACGCACTTCCTACGCCGTTTTCCCTTTATAAATCACAATCAACTCTAAATGTGGCGCAGCTTTTGCGGCTGCATATCACGCATATAAAAGGCCCATAAATAGTCAGTGAAACGCCCAGCAATTAATAGTCATTGATTGAGGAAATCATGGCAAACAGAGAGAGGAAAACCAAGAAAAGAAACTTCACTCAATGTAAGGTAGAAAATATTGTTGGCGAGGTGGAAAAGAGGAGGAAAATGTTGTTTGAAGGGCAAAGTGGGCCTATTACCAATGCCGAAAAGGCGTTGGAGTTGCAAAAGGTTGCAGACGCTGTAAGAAAGTCGGACCGTGGCCCAAATAAAAAGTGGTCAGATATCAGTCGATGTCAAAGCGTCTGGCGCTTCATCGCGAAAGTGTGTCTGCCACGGGTGGGGGAAAATTGGTTACATTACAGCAACATGTCTGCATCACAAATTATTTGGACATTGATCGAATGAAAATGCTTTCGATCAATGAAAGCATTTTAATTCTCATTTGGTGCCCTTATTATGGCAACATGAGTGCAGTCGATAGCACCGATAACATATGGGAAACCTGACATAGCTGGAAATTGCGCTTTTTGTTTGCCTGTTCACCCGGAGTGTAAGGAAACTTTATGTAATCATGCGACACACCAATTACACCTATTAACACGTCTGGCATAACCCGGCTAAGGGTTGGCTGTGAAATCCCAGACCTGTCAGCCATTTCCCTCTGGAAAGTGCCAGTCGCCAGAAATCCAAGTGTTGTAAGGACTTGAAGTGGGACTGGCATGGTGTGGTTTCTCAGAGTGCTCCTCTGTAACACTGGGCCCAATAGAGCACAGATGTCCAACAGGAAGCCACGAGGAAATCGGAACCGGCTCATAAGCCACTCGTCCTTGTTTGCCAGCAAGTCTTCTTGCTGTCTGAAAATGCGTTCCCTCCGAATCCTTCCTTTTGCGCAAGATCAGCCACTGTGCGTCATTACACTTTGGGTTGGCATAATGGCTTTTTATGACCATGCAGGTGATTGTATCTGATCAGCTACAGATGTCGGTATTCATTATGCGCAAATGGAATTAATTCCAGCTTTCAAAATGGTTAAGACATCCGTCACAATGGAACAATTGATGGATAGAAATGAAACGGACTAACGGCATATACATGAACACCATGGTTCCGTAGCTGATGACATTTATGAACACAACTTTTCCCAGTGGACAATGAAGACATCTATCTAAACTAATGTATGTCTGCTTCGCCAGACGAACGCATTGACAAGGATATGTTTTAAACATTATTTTGTTTACCGTATTATTTATGAGGATGAATTACATAACATGCCAATATAATTACAGAACATGTTTGAGTGTTATTTTTGCAAATATGTCTTCGTTTGCATTTAAGTTGGCTACAATCTTGTTTTATTTAATTTGTATTCCACCACAGGCTGTTGATTGTAAGAATGGTTTTGTGAAATGTTCATATTATTAATGAGAGGCAGTGTTTCGATTTCGTTTAGCTACACAACGGTCTGCAGTTTCAGACAGCTTCACGTGTTTCACACATCTGCCGGCGGTGTCGCCATTTTTCATTTCACCTGTTTTTGTGCGTACGCATGGGTCAGAGTTTCCGTGAAGGACAGCACATTTTCCCATCAAGTTTGCTTTTTATAAATCCCCATTATTGCGTAGAGAGCGGTGTATGCCTTCTTTTGTGCGTACGCCACGTTTATAAATGAGGCCCCTGGTCGAGCTTTGTGACATGGTGCATTATCCTGCTGGAAGTAGCCATCAGAGGATGGGTACATGGTGGCCATAAAGGGATGGACATGGTCAGAAACAATGCTCTGGTAGGCCGTGGCATTTGAACAATGTCCAATTGGCACTAAGGGGCCTAAAGTGTGCCAAGAAAACATCCCCCAAACCATTACACCACCACCACCACCAGCCTGCACAGTGGTAACAAGGCATGATGGATCCATGTTCTCATTCTGTTTACGCCAAATTCTGACTCTACCATCTGAATGTCTCAACAGAAATCGAGACTCATCAGACCAGGCAAAATTTTTCCAGTCTTCAACTGTCCAATTTTGGTGTGCTTTTGCAAATTGTTGCCTCTTTTTCCTATTTGTAGTGGAGCTGAGTGTTACCCGGTAGGGTCTTCTGCTGTTGTAGCCCATCCGCCTCAAGGTTGTGCGTGTTGTGGCTTCACAAATGCTTTGCTGCATTCCTCGGTTGTAACGAGTGGTTATTTCAGTCAAAGTTGCTCTTCTATCATCTTGAAGCAGTCGGCCCATTCTCCTCTGACCTCTTACATCAACAAGGCATTTTCGCCCACAGGACTGCCGCATACTGGATGTTTTTCCCTTTTCAAACCATTCTTTGTAAACCCTAGAAATGGTTGTGCGTGAAAATACCAGTAACTGAGCAGATTGTGAAGTACTCAGACCGGCCCGTAATTTTTTGTGAAGAAGCAACAACAAGTGGGACACAATCATGAAGTGGAATGAAATTTATTGGATATTTCAAATTTTCTTAGCAAATAAAAAACTGACAAATTTGGCGAGCAAAATTATTCGGCCCATTTACTTTCAGTGCAGCAAACTCTCTCAAGAAGTTCAGTGAGGATCTCTGAATGATCCAATGTTGACCTAAATGACGAATGATGATGAATAGACTGTGTGTAATCAATTCTCCGTATAAATGCACCTGCTCTGTGATACTCTCAGAGGTCCGTTGAAAGCACAGAGAGCATCATGAAGAACAAGGAACACACCAGGCAGGTCCGAGATACTGGTGTGGAGAAGTTTAAAGCCGGATTTGGATACAGAAAGATTTCCCAAGCTTTAAACATCCCAAGGAGCACTGTGCAAGCGATAATATTGAAATGGAAGGAGTATCAGACCACTGCAAATCTACCAAGACCCGGCCGTCCCTCTAAACTTTCAGCTCATACAGGGAGAAGACTGATCAAAGATGCACCAAGAGGCCCATGATCACTCTGGATAAACTGCAGAGATCTACAGCTGAGGTGGGCGAGTCTGTCCATAGGACAACAATCAGTCTTATACTGCACAAATCTGGCCTTTATGGAAGAGTGGCAAGAAGAAAGCCATTTCTGAAAGATATCCATAAAAAGTGTCGTTTATAGTTTGCCACAAGCCACCTGGGAGACACACCAAACGTGGAAGAAGGTGCTCTGGTCAGATGAAACCAAAATCGAACTTTTCTTCAGCAGGGACAGGGAAGATGGCTAAAATTGATGGAAAGATGGATGGAGCCAAATACAGGACCATTCTGGAAAAAAAACCTGATGGAGTCTGCAAAAGACCTGAGACTGGGACGGAGATTTGTATTCCAACAAGACAATGATCCAAAACATAAAGCAAAATCTACAATGGAATGGTTTACAAATTAACATATCCAGGTCTTAGAATGGCCAAGTCAATGTCCAGACCTGAATCCAATTGAGAATCTGTGGAAAGAACTGAAAACTGCTGTTCACAAATGCTCTCCATCCAACCTCACTGAGCTCAAGCTGTTTTGCAAGGAGGAATGGGCAAAAATTTCAGTCTCTCGATGTGCAAAACTGATAGAGACATACCCCAAGCGACTTACAGCTGTAATCGCAGCAAAAGGTGGTGCTACAAAGTATTAACTTAATAATAATTTTGTACACCCAAATTTTCAGTTTTTATTTGTTAAAAAAGTTTGAAATATCTAATAAATTTTGTTCCACTTTATGATTGTGTCCCACTTGTTGTTGACTCTTCACAAAAAATTACAGTTTCATATCTTTATGTTTGAAGCCTGAAATATGGCAAAAGGTTGAAAAGTTCAAGGGGGCTGAATTCTTTCGCAAGGCACTGTAACTCAGCCTGTCTCAATAATGCCTGTATCGGAGAGAATAGTCACGCCCACAGTCCTTTTTGGAGTTTAGGAGATAGCATCTGTGCATGCAACTATTCACTCCTTCCCTAACTGACTCAGTGTATAAATCCTTTAATTGGTAGAGATTTTTTATTAATTTGACGCATTTTGCGTATTACCTTGTTTATTTTATTGAATGAGACATATAATTATTGGCAACAATACAGAGAACAACAGTGTTGATAATAATGGCTTTATTTATTAAACTGTGCACTTAGCAAATGCACAATTATAAAACCTGTGCTATTGTTGGGTCTTATTCATTTGTCATTAATCAGACAGTGATTAACTAATCTTTGACCCTTCGCAAGTGAAAACCATATCAATGCTTTGTAGCACTACAAACCCAAATGCAATTTAAAAAAAATTCAGTAATTCAGTCATCACTACATCTATTTAATGGTTTATCGAATTAGTCCAACCAAAATACATTTGACATTGTCATGCTTCCCACAACGTGCACATCCTTGGTAATTGATCTTTCACACATTTGTAAAATTCCCAATGCTGAACTCATACCTAGGGGTGTGCCGGTTTCGGAATTGTTGATGACCGTTATTAACATAACCGTTGTTGCGGGGGGGGGGCGACCCGTTGGTCTGTTATAAGACTGCCCGATTGCTGCACACAACTTAGTTGGAATTGCCTTTGACAAATTAATGAGCAGACACTAATTATTAACTAGCAATGAACATGCTTTGTATCAGTAGCTAAATCACACACAGTTAACAAAGTACTTAAATTTTTTAAGAGCTGCATAAAAATAAATTTGTAAATTACGAATGATAAAATCTACAAACTTTTACCTAAGAATAAAAGATGAATAACGACTGTTGTAATAACAATGGGCCATATTCAACTGCCTTTGACCTTTGAGGTGGATGGTTGAGCAGCAGCGAAGCAGGTTAATCTTCAGGAGGTTACCGTGATTGCTGGGTTTGGCATTTGTAACAAATACAGTTTTTTCATCAAGGTTTTTTTGGTTTTCCATTGCCATCTGGTTTAAAACCGAAATGTGAAATCACCGCTATCACCCAATGACCCCCACCCTACAGGTTCTTTAAATTGTAGGAAGCACCTCCCTAATGCCTGCAGTATACTCAACGTTCCCGACCTGGCGCACGCCAAAATGACGAGTTCGAGGGCACAGTAAACGATTCATAATAACACAGTTAACGGTTCATAACAAAAACTGTAAATGGTTCATAACAACAAAGTTAAGATATTCTTAGCCACTGTTGACATTAACATAAATGCTGCTGCCAGTTCTACCATTGTTTACCTTTTTCTTCTTCTTCTAGTCCGTAGAAATATCAAAGTTGGTAGCCTCTCCTCAGTTGCGACACCTCTGTTCAGGAAAAGACTGCAACTAGTGTTGCGAGCACCACGCACGAGTATAAATAGGTACGGCGCACCCATGACGTCACTTTGGTGCACGCCAGGTCGGGAACGTCTAGTATACCGCAGGTTTAATGCGTCTTTGAACACAATTGACCTGATATAGTCTAATGTCGGTGTTCATCTATAACTGTCGGTCTCACACCCCTACTCATACCACATCGGTGAACCCTTTTTTTAATAAAAAGCACAATAACCATGATATTCAAAATTATCATAATCGTTATGCAATTTGCAATCGTTATGCAATCAGAATAATGTAAGCATAAGGTTCCTTATTGCCGGTGTGATTAGGAGTCGATCCACCTTAACATAGTCCGGCACCCTCTCCTTGTTGGTATTGTCGGTACAAGTCTCCGAAGGTCTTTTAACTCCAATGGATATCATAGATGGTGCAGAGCGCTTATTGAAGCTGCATCCAGACACCACCCGATCAGTGATTTGTGGAACTTCAACAACAGTACACACATGCCCGATGCCCACTTGAGAAAGCTATAAAACTGGATGAGATTTAGATGATGCGCACACAATTGGTTCCTTTCTTAGTATGTTGGATTTCCCTTGTTCCTTTCATATGATGGGGTTCAACGATGTATGCCACAGGCTCACATTTTGTACCAGTCATCGGAGGTTATTTCAATGGTCATGCCATTACAAGCTTGTAATTTAATGAAAGAAAAACATTGGTCTCTCCTGAGGGAATTTGTCGACAGATCCAAAGCATCACCTCTTGACCGATCATAGAAAACAGAGGCCTTTTGTTATGGTTGGATTTGGCTATGACAACTTTTGCTTATTATTGTGGGTTTTGGCAATTAAATTTTTTGATTATTATTGTGGGACTTGGCAATGACATACTTTGTTAACTTTACCAAGAATCAGATGAACTTGGTGATATTATTTTTAAGTCTCTGCTTGAAGACTGTTAATTCGTGTGAGAGGATTTGCAAATTAGTGTTAGAACAATGACTGGTACTCTGTAGACTGCTGCCTTTAAATTTCTTTGCAATTCATACAGAGACCTAACAATTGTGTCTGAAATTCAGACTCATGATGACCATGTTGACCATTGATTGTCTGTCTTCTCATTGTGCCATGCTCTGTAGAATTGTATGAAGACGTGTGTGGCTGTGTCTACATTCAAGTCCCACGTACACCACTGGAAACACAAGATGAGGCTCGAAGGTGGACCAGGTACAGACAATGTTTTCTGGACTCATTGTGTGTAGACAAAAGCCACTGAAAAAAAAATGTAGCAAGCTACACATTGATTCTTGCTTTCAAAAGAGGCACTTTCTCACATCCTTAGTGTACAACCAAAACAAATTATTACACTTTTGCTATTTTATTATTTATTATTAATTTTCTTTAAATGCAGTGGTTATACACAAATACATCACAATAAGATGTTTTGAGCCATGTAATTGATTTATTGCATCAAAGGAACTAGCTGTTAATTTTAAAGTATTACATATCAAGTGGGTAGGAGACACGCACACAGACGAAATAAGGACCAAGTCCAAAAGTAGAGGCTTTAAATTAGCACAAAATATTTATTCAAACATTTGCAAATTGCAAGAAGCAAAAAAGTAAAAAATAAAAATGTTTCGGCCAGTCAGGCCATCATCCCAGCTCCTGTGGATGAGCTGCTAACAAGGCAAGGCCATGGGAAATTGGCCATGACCAATTAATTAGGGTGGAATAAAAACAATGTGGAAATTAAAAAGAAATGGCCATTCAGTATCTCATTTGTCAAAATTGGAATGTGCAGGTCTAACTGCTGCAATCTGTTGCTCATTTGATGGCAATCCAATAATACTGTTGCATATACAGTACTTAAAAATGATTTGGCGAGCTTCTCATTAGTGGGATAGGGGCTACTGATAGGTGTTGACCACCTGCTATAGAGGGTTATACTGTGTCAGTGTTTCTAAAGTATCAGACACAATACAGTATTATCTGAATTGACCATGTGAAGATTTACTGCACTCACCTTGTGTTGTGTTAATGCTACTTGTTTATAGGTGCTTGCTCTTTTCCCATAATGCTGGTTCATAATAATAATAATATTACTAATAATAACCATACTAATCAATGGTATTCTGTCTCATGTTAATGATAATGTGTAACACTTATCAATGGTATTCTGGCTCATTAATAATAATGTGTAACACTAATCAATGGTATTCTGGCTTATTAATAATAATCTGTAACACAAATCAATGGTACTCTATCACCATTGGGACGTCCTTATTGATTTTAACGGTATCTAAAGCACTGTGTGTGTTATTGTACACTTTGTTCTGTATTGCACTGCGACGTCAGAGGCATGTGTGTGATTTATATGACAAATTACTTGATTAGAGTTCTTCTACAATTAAATGACATGTATTTTTCTTTGTTTTTCCTCCCCCTTGGTTTCCTGTTGGTGTAGTCCGCAGCCCGCCATTTGTTCTGTGTCAATACCTACGGAGCGCAGACCAAACAGAGCCACTTATTGGTAAAGTGGTTTTCTCTTCAGAATAACATTTAGAAGATGGGAATTTTTTACCGCAAAGGAAAATATGTGCTCTATCAAATATATCATGTAACCTAGGAAACAGTGTACTAATGCAAGTATAAGACAGAACTGAAATAACTAACAAACACATTTGCAAAGCCTGCGTCATGTAAGAACACTGTGTAGACCAGGGCTTCTGTTAGGACAATGTTTTGCCAGTCTTTCTGACTGGCAGCGTTAAAATTTCCTGGACATGTAGTAACCTATTATTGTTGCAAAGCAATTTAATCAGATGGTGATGCAAAATGTATGCATATCAGTAGCGATGTACGGCATGGGTGAGGAATGACAAACTGTTGTGGGAGAACGCATGGCAGGAACTTATTGCTTGTCGCTAGCTACAATATCCTATGCATTATCTACCCTTTGTGCTCATGGTTGGATAAAACGCTGACTTGTTTGGTGCTGTGGTGTGTAGGGTTGGGTACCGATTAACATTTGAACGGTATTCCATGGCCAGGAAACTCCCAGACCTTAATCCCGTTGAGAACTTGTGGTCCATCCTCACGAGGCAGGTAGACAAACAACAACCCACACATTCTGACAAACTCCAACCATTGATCATGCAAGAATGGCCTGCCATCAGTCAGGATGTGGCCCAGAAGTTAATTGACAGCATGCCAGGGCGGATTGCAGAGGTTTTGAAAAACTTCGTTCCTTGGACCACTTTTGATAGGTACTGACCACTTCAGACCAGGAGCATCCCACGAGCTGTTTTGGAGATGCCCTGACGTAGTCGTGTGGGACACCTCGTGGTCTGATTTTCAGGTTTTTTAAGGTTGGCTGTGGGAGAGCCCTAGGGTGTCAAAACGTGTAGCAGTGTTATAATGTTTTTTCACCACAGATAGGACAATCAATTTGATTAAGTAGTTTGGTAAGTAAAAAAATTATCAGGTTACCGCCATTCTGAATAGACTTATTCCAGTTCGAGTATGTAATGTAATTCCTTGAGCCGAGTAATGTCTGCATCAAGGGGGGTGTACACAGTAAAAACAATTAACCCCAGTATGGCATTGAAGACAAATATATTCTGCATTTGTTGATCAGTAGTTATCCATTTGGTTATGTTGTTTACATAACACCACATTATGCAAACAGCACCTCAGCTCTTACCGGAGAGGAAATGGATTCAGTTAGCATGAGCACAACATGTTGTGAATCCTGACTGTTACGTTTTGTGTCTCGGGAAAACAAAGGATATTACAGTGACTCGTGCCGCCGGAAGGCTATCCTTGCTCTGTAATCATTCATTTTGTTTTCCAGTGATTGTACATTCGCTAGTAATATGCTTAGTAGGGAGGACCTAGTCTGGATCTCAGGTTCACCAGCACCCCAAGCTTTTTACCTCGTCTATATCTAGGCCGTTGCTTTAGGTTAGGGCCACGTGTGGTCTGTATTGAAGTTGGCAATTGTCTGAAATGTTCCTGAACTCCCGCCTCTTCTCCAATTTGATTGGTTATTCAACTAATCTAAATGAGGTCATTCTGCCTTGTGAAAACTTTTGAGTAAGAAAAACTGATATGTGCCATTAAAGACATGTGGTAACGCAAGAGTTAGAGTGAGAGAAACAGGTAAGTGCCTTGTCCACAAACAGCGTCAAATAGGCTTTGCCATTGGGCAATGGCGCTACCCTAGGCACAGGGTAAGACAAAGCAGTTTTGTTGAAACTCCAGTACACCCAAGTCAGTTCCTCTTCCCTTCTATGTCATAGAGCAATATGACCACAAAGAAAATAAATGTCAACTGCAAATAAATAGTTTGCTCTTTAAGGTCATCAACTCAGGGTAAAAGTTCAGATTAATTGAACTGTGAATGCAGCTGCTCCACAGTATTGTTATTATTACTTCTCTGTTTTTGTCCCTATGGGGGTACCATACCTGCGGTATTTTGATGTCTTCCATTTCCCAGGTGCCCATATGGTAGAGATGTGTGTCAGTACAGATCATAAGGACAAGCCAGTCTACCTGTGTCACATCTGTCAGGAGAGTTACACCACAGCTTTTATTGTGCCTCATCTCAAATCTGCATCTCATCGTCAACGTACCCTGGTAAGTGTGTGTGTGTGTGTGTGTGTGTGTGTGTGTGTGTGTGTGTGTGTGTGTGTGTGTGTGTGTTTTTACCCTTCATGTAGTACAGAATGACTGCTTTTAAAAGATGTTCAAACATCTGTGAAAGCCCTGTCATTCCTTATGCATGCTTAATAAAGTATGTACAAAGTCCAGCCAGGTCAATGCTTGCATCTATGTTTGAACCTGTCTTTCTGTGTGTCAGATGTACCAGAATCCAACTCGTCTGCCGTTCGGCTGGAGTCCACAGATGGACCGGGAGTTGTTGAAGACTCTGGCCTGGGAGATGGAGAGGGACAGCGGAACCAAACCCTTAACCCTCAAGGTAAGGACGGGTTAGTGCGGAGCGCTAACGTGAGGTTTGAAGATGTGACACGGATTTCGATTACACTGTGCAATTCCCATCACAAACGCATCCTTTTTCTCTCAGCATCACTATCCATCCATTCTTCTATCCCAGGTGTGTTATTGTCCTGCCAGTGTTTTCATCCACATTCAGAATTCCTACTCTGCCGGTAAGACCTGCATACCTGGCGCTAAGCCACCATTTAGTTGTTTGTTATTGTGTCCTGTCTGTTCTTACATTATCTCTGTGTTCCCTTCTGCCATCTGTGACTGTCTCCATTAACTTGACTTCATCATCCAGCTGTCGAGTGTCTCAAGGACTTCCATGATTCTCAAAAAAGTCAGTATACTTCCATCATGAAGTCTCTGTTCCCTGGTTTATTTAGATAAGCAGTCAGGGCTTAGATTGCTTGTTGTTATTTTTTTCTTCAATTTGTTCCTTTTGTCTTCCAACAGTTAATTCACTATCCTTAACAGTGAGATGTAATTACTACTATGGATGGGTGTTTTCTCTTTGTCTGTCTATCCATTTGTGTTCTGTAGTTGCCAGGCCACTGTCGTTTTTGAACTACCTGAACAAACAAGGCAGGAAATTCCCACTCCTGGGTGAGTACAGACTAAGTGGATACAATAATTAAAAAAACATTGTAAATGTTAGATGTCACACTGTTCACCAGGAGCATCTTCTTCCATCCTGATCGCCCTGACTGGGCTCCAGCCCCATGGTCTTTTGCTTTAAAAAAAAACCTTTATATGAAGCGACGTACCGGAACCAGACATACAGGAAGCAGATGTACTTAGAAAAGGATATTATGCAAAATTGATTATTCTAATTATACAACAAACATCTGTTGATACTGTTCATAACAAACATATAAACAAGATCAAATTGTTAGGTTGGAACATGTTTACCATTGGTACATCATTTTAACAAGCATGGACTTGAGTCTGGTATAGCAGACTTCACTCCCCACTCCAGGAGCTTAGGCTGCTACACGGTGAAAAGTGTTAGAGCCCTAGCTGGTGAATAGTGTTAGAGCCCTAGCTGGTGAATAGTGTTAGAGCCCTAGCTGGTGAATAGTGTTAGAGCCCTAGCTGGTGAATAGTGTTAGAGCCCTAGCTGGTGAAAAGTGTTAGAGCCCTAGCTGGTGAAAAGTGTTAGAGCCCTAGCTGGTGAAAAGTGTTAGAGCCCTAGCTGGTGAATAGTGTTAGAGCCCTAGCTGGTGAATAGTGTTAGA
>JACXGM010014150.1:0-22361 GCA_016801145.1 Umbra pygmaea
CTGTGAAACACTAGACAATGCGTAAATGAGGCAAAGGGCTTTGCATCAAAACTATGCATATGCAACGCAACTAGCGGATTCGGTGTGATTTGGGCATAACGCATTGGTTTTAGCGCACGAGTAGGAAAAATCCAATGCATGCAACACCCCGAACGCACCGCAGCCGCAATCCAACGCATTCCGCTATGCGTCTTTGCATCACTGGCGGACTCCTTCATTGGAAATGACTGGACTTCCGTTGTTACGCATATGCAATGACGGATTCTGTGTGATTTGGGCATGAGATATAAGAAAATTACAGACACAAAAAAAAAACTTTTCCATGATATGATAATTTTTTGAGAAGCACTTGTATAGCGCCCACATAGTTTTGTTAAATAGCAGATTTATTTTGAAATAGGCACAAATCAGAAGAAGCATATTTTATGATGTCATCATGTAGACTTCTTAAGTGTATTTTACAGTATTTTTAAAATACAAAACACTAAAGTATTTTGATACAAAATACTAAGCCATTGTTATTCAGCATCACATACGTATTTCAAATACAACATAGTATTTTGTAATTTATATCTAGGGAGTAGACCTACAAATGTGGAGTTTATGGCCGGACGCTAAATGAAGAGGGACAAAAGCATTTCTGTGTAACTGCAAACTCCGTCCGTGCATATATCTAGGTGAAAGGTCTGCTGAAAAGAACATTGCTAGATAGCTACCGCTCATTTTAACCAATAGTGGTTACACGGGTTAGCTAGGTAGTAACTTCCCCAGATAGTGACGGGTAACAAGGACGTATTCTTTTGCTTGTTTATTTTCTTGTTTGCTGTCTTGAGACCATGGCTAAACAGCAGGCGATAAGTCCAACGAAGAACTTCTTCGCTGGAGGTTTTGGTGGTGTCTGCTTGGTGTTCGCTGGACATCCACTTGATACCATCAAAGTAATTATTCTCTTCTTATTGCTGATGTCAGCCAGCTCTACAGACATCATCAGTAAGAGATAGGGCAATGCAAGCAGACTCCAACCAGGTCTATTCATTTAAAATCCATGTCAGACTATATTTGGCTACTACTACGATGCTTTTTAATCGAATCTTATTTTGCCAATTACATTTTTCATTTAATGTCAAGCCTAACTTTAGCTTCAGTGTGGTGGATTTTCACATTTCAACCTTTGAACTGTACATATGACTCTTTCATACTTCCGGAGCTACAACAATCATGTGTGTTTTACGGATATAGTTAGTATTATCACCTGAGCCACATATAAAAGTAATGGGTTAGAATAGATTTTAGAGTACAAAGGGGTCTGACTGGCAGTCCTCAAGAAAATTTTAGAAGCTATTACTCTACAACCGAGGTAAAGTTGGTTGGATATTTGATATTCAATGGATATTCGAATCCCGAAATCAATCCTGTTTTCCCGGACTCGCCACACGACAGCCCGGTGTATCAGACGATGTACACAGCGGTCTGGGTATGGATAGGGACGTCAATAAAGTATATGCCTCAAAGTTAGTAATTCAATAGTGTTTTAACCATGTGCATAAAAACCTCCAACCACTTTTCAATTGTTCAGGGAGAGGCTATAAAATTCAATAGCTTTTTGTTGAATGACTTAGAAACCTCAAATCACTTATCAGTTGTTCAAAGAGGACCCCCACATGTTGCACAGCCTTTTGAATAAAAAAAATGTTTAGAATTTTTTTGGTGACTTATTAAAAAATATAAAATTCAATAGCTTTTTTGTTGGATGACTTAGTAACCTCAAACCACTTTTCAGTTGTTTAAAGAGGAACCCCACATGTTGCACAACCTTTTTAATTTCAATTTTTTTTTAAATTGTTTTGGTGACTTTTTAAAAACTATAAAATTCAATAGCGTTTTGTTGAATGACTTAGAGACCTCAAACCAGTTTTCAATTGTTTAGGGAGGAGCCCTACATGTTGCACAGCCTTTAAAATTGCAAAAATATGTTTAGATTTTCTTTGGTGACTTTTTAAAAACTATAACATTCAATAGCTTTTTTGTTGAATGACTTAGAAACCTCTTTCTAAGTCATCCAACAAAAAAGCTATTGAATTTTGAAATCTTTAAAAAGTCACCAAATAATTTCTCAACATTTTTTTGAAATTCCAAAGGCTGTGCAACATGTGGGGCTCCTCGCTGAACAACTGAAAAGTGGTATAAGGTTTCTAAGTCATTCAACAAAAAAACATTTTAATTTTTTGTTTTTAAAAAGTCACCAAATAAATTCAATTTTTTTTAATTCAAAAGCCTGTGCAACATGTCGGTGTCCTCTTTGAACAATTTAAAAGTGGTTGGAGGTTTCTAATGCAAATGGTTAAAATGCTATTGCATCACTAACTTTGAGGCATATAATTTATTGACGGTCCCTAACCATACGCAGACCGCTGTGTACTTCGTCTGATACACCGTGTTATCGTGTGGCTGAGTCCGGGAAAACAGTTGAATATCCAACCAACTTTACCTCAGTTACTCTACAGT
Source organism: Umbra pygmaea (assembly GCA_016801145.1). Lineage (NCBI taxonomy): Eukaryota > Metazoa > Chordata > Actinopteri > Esociformes > Umbridae > Umbra > Umbra pygmaea. Next base: position 2,506 of record JACXGM010014150.1, read on the forward strand.
AGTAGTATAGTAGTAATAACCTGTGCAGCTTAGATTGTTGTCATGTTCATGTATCTCTGTCTAGGTACGCATTCAGACCATGCCTTTACCCGGCCCTGGTGAGACCGCACTGTACAGAGGGACGTTCGATTGTTTTAAAAAGACCCTTGCCAAAGAGGTGGGTGTATGGAAGAGACTGAGCAGTGGTTTCAATTTCACACCCTGTAGTATTATGTGTTTACAATGTTCATTTTTGGTCAAAAATAATTGCTTACTCTCTGATTCTACTCAGTCCATCTCTCTCTAACTTAATGTGTTAAAGGGGGTCAAAGGCTTATATAAAGGCATGGCAGCCCCTATTATTGGAGTCACACCCATGTTTGCGGTCTGCTTCTTTGGCTTTGGTCTGGGCAAGAAACTACAACAGAAATCCCCAGATGATGTCCTCACGTAGGTGAATTGTTGTGTAGTCTTTCATTCAGCAAAGCACTGAGGAGATTAATTGGGAATGTTAGCATGTGGTTGTGGTTTGGGTCTGTGCAAATATGCCTGTGTGTTTTGCATTACATCCACTGTCCTTCTCAGATATCCACAGTTGTTTGCTGCTGGTATGCTGTCTGGTGTATTTACTACAGGCATCATGGCTCCGGGAGAACGCATCAAATGTCTCCTACAGGTGATACACAAGCCGACAGTACCTAACATAGAACCGTGTTAAGTTTAACAGGCTTAAGCTAACTGGTTTTAATTAGGATAACAGGGTTAGCTTAATGCAGATTGTTCATTTAACTAGGCTCATGTAATTCAGAACCTTGCTCTTGTGTTTGTTGTGTTACATTAACTTTTCAGGTGGTCTAGTGTTAGCTAGATAGAGTTGTGCCAATACAACTGCTCAGGGGTCAATACAAGGTAATTTGAACATTTTCTTAATCATACCCATTTTTGTCCCATCCCAATTGGTCATGTTAAATACCCCCTGACCCTGAATTGTCTACAACTTACCTCCAAAATGGTGGTAGGCACTCGCATGCTGTCCTTTGAGAACATCATTGAGCCATTCTTCGATTCTTATTTGCAGTCCTCGTTCAACACAAAGCCTTTAGCCACAATATGCAAGGAAGGCTTACATGTTCTCAAACTACCTCTGTGATTGAAATCACAGGTGCTCAGTCTGCACACGAGTCGCCGGAGAGCCGCGTGGCAATGAACTTTTCAAATCCCTTACCCCAGGTGGCGCTGTACCAATTTGCACAGCCCTGTGCTGGAGCTCCAGGCATAGTCAGAAAACTACGCCACGCAAAGCTTCAATCTTATAAAAACATGTCTTACTTAAACTGTTAAAAACTGGCCTCTTGAGTTCTTATCCTATCCTGATCGCTGCATTCCGTTGATGACCAGGGTTCAACTTAGCCTGGAAAAATCCAGACCCAAATCCGGAGGAGATATGGGTCTGGGATCTAGTAATGAAAATGACCCAGCTCGAGGGGCGGCACCAAGTATGCATTTGAAAATCTCACTGTACGCAATTGGATATAACTACGACCTATCACCAGTGGTTTTTCGCTAAGCACCTATGGCGGAGCTAACTAGTAGATTTAACTCTTGCAAAAACAGCAAAAACGTACTTCCTAAAAAGGAACAATTCAAGCACCATCTTCTGTTTCTCTTTTAGACAAAAAGCCAAGTCTAACTCGTTCATTGTAGTGGCCAAAGCCATTTTAAACAACTGGTGTTATTGCGATCTTACAATGTTTACTAATGACTTCGAGGTCGCAGCGCTGTCTTCATCTGTTTAATACACTTCTGGCACACCTATATCAGATACACTGATGTGATTGGTGCAGCTCGGCTACAAGGGCATAGTTAATGAGCAGAATTACTCGGTGCCAGAGTAACTTGCTGAGCAAATTCAAACTGTGCTCTCGCGAGAACTCTGGATTTCCAGGGTAGGTTCAACTTGGGGTTATGCAAATTATCACATTAATGTTTGGGGTGGACTGGTGTGTAGTTTGACGAGGGCACCTTAAAATTTTGCTCTCAGGTGACTTTTTGAGTATAGGCCAGGCACCTGTGAATTCAGTTGTGGTTGTATAGTTAATGAATGTATCACCTCCCAACTAAAGGCTTCTAGGTTGAATGTGCAGAGTGCCACATTTCAAGCTTCAAACATAAAGATATTAAACTGTAATTTTTTTGTGAAGTGGGACAAGTGGGACACAATCATGAAGTGGAACGAAATTTATTGGATATTTCAAGTTTTTTTAACAAATAAAGTTAATACTTTGTAGTGCCACCGTTTGCTGTGATTACAGCTGTAATTAGCTTGGGGTATGTCTCTATCAGTTTTGCACATCGAGAGACTGAAATGTTTGCCCATTCCTACTTGCAAAAAGCTTGAGCTCAGTGAGGTTGGATGGAGAGCATTTGTGAACAGCAGTTTTCAGTTCTTTCCACAGATTCTCAATTGGATTCAGGTCTGGACTTTGACTTGGCCATTCTAACACCTGGATATGTTTATTTGTGAACCATTCCATTGTAGATTTTGCTTTATGTTTTAGATCATTGTCTTGTTGGAAGACAAATCTCCATCCCAGTCTCAGGTCTTTTGCAGACTCCATCAGGAGACCATCTTCCAGAATGGTCCTGTATTTGGCTCCATCCATCTTCACATCAATTTTAGCCATCTTCCCTGTCCCTGCTGAAGAAAAGCAGGCCCAAACCATGATGCTGCCACCACTAGGGGTGCAACGGATCAAAGAACTCACAGATTGGATCGTTCCTTGGATCAGAGTCACGGATCGGATCATTTTTCGGATCAGCAAAAAAAAATACAAGACAAATAAACATAAGATGTCTATTTGTTTATTAACAATATGGGGAAAAATATGACAGAGAAATGTGATTATTATTGATTGTTGTTTAGGTACATTAAATCATGTTAAGCCTTTTCTTTACAATAAAGCAGAAAGGCTTAACGTCAGATAACGCCCATAATAATTGGAATTTGGGTTAGTTGTTTTTATCATTTTCAGTGGTTATGATGAGCAATATGAGAGAGAAATGTGGTTAATATTGATCGTTGTTTAGGTAGACTACATTAAATCACATTAAGCCTTTTCCTCGTCATTAAGTGTTCATGACAAGATATGGCCATGAGAAATTTGGTGATGATTGACCATTGTTTAGGTACATTAAAACCCTGGTAAGCTTTTTCACGTTAAGCGTTTTAGTATGTCCTGTATGCGGTGGGATGTCGCAACGTGGCTCAAACACTTTCAGCATGTGTTTAAAGTCCTCCTTTTGCACAACTGAATATGGCCTCATGTCTGCACCTATAAACACACCAATCGCATTTGTGATGGCTTTAGCCCGGTCTGATTAATTGCTTAAATGCCATGGTGATAAGCGGTTGTTTTGCAGCTATCATTTTCACTCCTGTCAGTGAAACACCGGGGTGATGTCGCTTCAAATGCGTAGCCATGCTTGATGTGTTTCCACTTTCATATGGCTTTCTTGTGCCACAGTGCCTACACACTTCATCATTATATTTAACAGGGAAGCCAAAATGCTCCCATACAGGGGATTTAAATGACGCGGGGCGTTGAAGCTCCTCCGTACCTCCGCTCGCCATGACCATGCTGTGAGCGGACTGAACATGCGCACAACTTTTTTTTGCAGAAATCAACCCGCGGATCACGTGTGTGCCGAACCGAAGATATTGATCCGAATGAATCACGGATCAATGACGATCTGTTGCACCACTAGCCACCACCATGTTTGACAGTGGGGATGGTGTGTTCAGGGTGATGAGCTGTGTTGCTTTTACGCCAAACATAACATTTTGGATTGTTGCCAAAAAGTTCGATTTTGGTTTTATCTGACCAGAGCACCTTACACATGTTTGGTAGGTCTCCCAGATGGCTTGTGGCAAACTTTAAACAACACTTTTTATGGATATCTTTCAGAAATGGCTTTCTTCTTGCCACTCTTCCATAAAGGCCAGATTTGTGCAGTATACGACTGATTGTTGTCCTATGGACAGATTTGCCCACCTCAGCTGTAGATCTCTGCAGTTCATCCAGAGTGATCGTGGGCCTCTTGGCTGCATCTCTGATCAGTCTTCTCCTTGTATGAGCTGAAAGTTTAGAGGGACGGCCGGGTCTTGGTAGATTTGCAGTGGTCTGATACTCCTTCCATTTCAATATTATCGCTTGCACAGTGCTCCTTCGGATGTTTAAAGCTTGGGAAATCTTTCTGTATCCAAATCCGGCTTTAAACTTCTCCAAAACAGTATTTCGGACCTGCCTGGTGTGTTCCTTGTTCTTCATGATGCTCTCTGTGCTTTCAATGGACCTATGAGACTATCACAGAGCAGGTGCATTTATACAGAGACTTGATTACACACAGGTGGATTCTTTTTATCATCATTAGTCATTTAGGTCAACATTGGATCATTCAGAGATCCTCACTGAACTTCTGGAGAGAGTTTGCTGCACTGAAAGTAAAGGGGCTGAATAATTTTGCTCGCCCGATTTGTCAGTTTTTCATTTGTTAAAAAAGTTTGAAATATCCACTTCATGATTGTGTCCCACTTGTTGTTGCTTCTTCACAAAAAATTACAGTTTTATATCTTTACGTTTGAAGCCTGAATTGTAACAAAAGGTCGAAAGGTTCAGGGGGGCCGAATACTTTCACAAGGCACTGTATTTTGAGGAAGCATGTGATCACACTTTGACCATCCCAAAATTGCTGTGGAGATGCCAATGAGACAATGTCAAAGAGGAACTGGACATAACCAGTTGTGATGGGAGGAAAACTAGGGTAGGCCCCTAACAGAGAACAAAGCAGAAAAAGTACTTTCAACTGCTGTTATTTTCTGCAAATTTAACATGTGTAAATATTTGTATGAACATAAAAATATTCAACGACTACGACATAAACTGAACACGTTCCACAGACGTGACCAACAGAAAGTGAATAATGTGTTAATAAACAAAAGCAAAAGTAACAGTCAGTATCTGGTATGCTCACCAGCTGTATTAATTACTGCAGTTTTGCCAGATCTGGCAGATCCTGCTGCCAGATCCTGCTGTTAGTTGTTACCCCATTCTTCCACCAAGGCACCTGCAAATATCCTGAAATTTCTGGGGGGAATGGCCTAAGCCCTCATCCTCCGATCCAACACGTCCCAGACCTGTGGGATTGAGATCCTAGTTCTTTGCTGGCCATGGCAGAACGCAGCCATATTTGTCTTTCAGGAAATCATGCACAGAACTAGCAGTATGGCTGGTGGCATTGTCATGCTGGAGGGTCATGTCAGGATGAGCCTGCAGGAAGGGTACCACATGATGGAGGAGGATGTATTTCTTGTAACTTACAGCATTGAGATTGCCTGCAATGACAACAAGCTCAATCCGATGATGCTGTGACACACCCCCCCTAGACCAAGACCCGCCACCTCCAAATCGATCCTGCTCCAGAGTACAAGTCTGACCACCCCTGGCGAGACAAAACCACAACTCATCAGTGAAGAGTACATATTGCCAATCCGGTCTGGTCTAGCGAAGGTGGGTTTGTGCCCATAGGCAACGTTGTTGCTGGTGATGTCTGGCGAGGACCTGCCTTACAAGCTGCCTACAAGCCCTCAGTCCAGCCTCTCTCTGCCTATTACAGACAGTCTGAGCACTGACGGAGGGATTATGCATTCCTGGTATAACTTGAGCAGTTGTTGTTGCCATCCTGTACCTGTCCCGCAGGTGTGATGTATGGATGTATAGATCCTGTGCAGGTGATACATGTGGTTGACACTTGCGAAGATGGTCAGCTGTCCTTCTTGTCTGACTGTAGAGGTGTCTTAGGCCTTTCACAGTTCATACATTGTAATTTATTGCCCTGGACACATCTGTAGTCCTCATGCCTCCTCGCAACATGCCTTAAAGATGTTCACGCAGATGAGCAGGGACCCTGGGCAGTTTGATAACTGTGACCTTAATTACCTTCCGTCTCTAAGCTGTTGGTGTCTTAAAGACCTTTCCACGGGTGCATGTTCATAAAATGTTTTGGTCATTGAACAAGCATTGAGAACATTGTTTAAACCCTTTACAATGAGGATCTGTAAAGTTATTGTGCTTTTTACAAATTATCTTTAAAAGGCTGTTTCTTTCTTCGCTGAGTTTATATATCCTACCAGCATAACACGGCTGAGGTAGCTAGTATGGTTTCTTCAAATGAACAACTAGGAATGTTTGCAGAAAAACACATTTTATGAATGCACCAGAAAACATGAGAATTTTAGGTTTTGGCCTGTGTCCATGAACATTAGTATATTGTTTGAGCAAAGCAATTAGTCAGCCAAATAAATGTCAGTAATTAATAATTTGTTGCTTCAACACGAAAATGAAGTTCATAATAAGGTCTAACGTGCTAAAAACTGTATATTATCCCTCTAAATTGACCAAGTTAACAGACCTGTGACGTGCAGGAGCCGTGGTTGTAACCGGGTGGTTATGTAACATTTGATGTGGACGTGTTTCCAGATCCAGGCAGCCACAGGGGAGGTGAAGTATGCTGGGCCCATGGACTGTGTGAAGCAGCTGTATAGAGAGAGTGGGATCAGAGGAATCTATCGGGGAACTGCTCTCACCCTCATGAGAGGTACTTCACTGACAGGCTCTATGTACTCTAAAGCCCTATTCACAATGCCAGTGTGAAGTGACTTGAATACTATTATGTCCTACAATTGATTCAAATCAGGTTTTTTCCTACTGACAGAACAGCCCAAAGCCTCGTAAATTCATCCACATTTTAACCCATACGCTTAGGTAGTTTAGTCAGGTTAACTTCAGACTTGTTATCGGAATGGTCAAATGAGATTTACCTGCTCTCTCGTGTTGTTATTTACATGGATATTTTGCATACATTGACGTTCGCTTGCTATGCGGTTGCAGTTTGACAAGAGGACTCACGTTGATAGTTGAGTAATATTATACTAAGACCTAAAAGTGCAATAACACAAGAAATAAACAAACTGGGTAAATGTCGGCCAAGCATATATGTTGTCATAATGAATGAAACACACAGTTACTGTGACAACTAGCATTGTCAGGAAATTATTGCTAACTAACATACACACACCAAAAAATATTTGGTCACTTTTTGGCTGTTTGGATAGATTACAAAAATAATATTGTTAAAAAAGCTTTATATTTAACTTCATCTACAATATCGACCCTTGTTCAGGATGGATTATCCGCTGTGTCTTGCTGGTATTTAAAGTAGTGTTGTTCTGACATTTTGTCGGTTTGTGTGTCAGATGTGCCAGCCAGTGGGATGTATTTCATGACCTATGAGTGGTTGAAGCATGCCCTCACACCGGAGGGTAAGAGGTGAGTTTTTGGAGTGAGACTAACATTAGTGTCAATGCAATGTAAACCTGTACATGCAGGGATCTTGGTCCCCACAAAAGATTAAACTTGTTTTCATGTTATTTTTATTACTATATCCCTTTTAAAGTAATTAGTCTTGTTTCTAATTGGTTTGTGGTTCCACAGCCCCAATGAGCTGAGCGTTCCCAGTGTTCTCTTTGCTGGAGGGATGGCAGGTATCTTCAACTGGGCCGTGGCAATACCCCCAGATGTGCTCAAGTCCCGCTTTCAGACAGGTTTCGACTGAGGAGAACGTTGTTTTCTAAAATGAAAGTGTGGAATGCGTGTCAGCAGTTGCTGGACTGAAGCCCCTCCCTTTCTCCTCAGCCCCCGAGGGGAAGTACCCTAATGGTTTCCGTGACGTTCTGCGAGAGCTACTGAGAGAGGAGGGCGTGGCCTCTCTGTACAAAGGCTTCACGGCGGTCATGCTCAGAGCGTTCCCGGCTAACGCAGTGAGTTTGCACTCAGTAACACGTTGTTTACAGTCCAGTCAGTCACTTGGTCCGCTCAAATGGAAATGCACTAACCCACCCACCACTTTACCTGAGATTACCTGGTATTTACATCATATTGCTGGTTATGCAGCATCAGCACCAGTTAATCTCATAATACACTCAACTGTTGCCTGATGAACTGTGCAGTTTCCATTAAAGTATTTGACACATCCATAAAACTAATGGTGGCCATGTGGATGTGTTTATCCCTCAGGCCTGTTTCCTTGGGTTTGAACTGGCCATGAAGTTCCTTAACTGGGCTGCACCAGGTCTGTGATGACTGTGACCGGTCCAGACCAGAGGCTGACCCGACAGACACAGTGGAGTTCCATCCAGTCTGCACTGTGCAGACACACCACCGGAGGTCTGGATGGCATACAGACTGTGAAAGCTGGACACAATGTAGAGGTGGACAAAGGGGATAGATACACAGCCATGTGCACACACACACACACACACACATTCTCACTTCTTCAGTGTTTTACTCGCATTTGTTTTTAGTCTTTTTTTATTACAAAAGGAGGGACTTCAACATGTGCCTTACCTTGGCTGACCGAGTGGGTCTCCATATCAGGGATTAGGTGCATTTTCACAGGTTGGATGTAATGTGTTAGAAGAGTGCACATCTGTGTGCGTGTGCGTGCGCGTGCATGTGAGTATGTTGGTCCCTACGCAGAACACATGCCTTAGAGAAGGGTCTCTCCAAAGTGATACAATAATCAAATAATCACATTAAGTTGATTTAATGAAGTAATTAATAAAAAATATTTGGTGTTTGCTGTGCCACAACATGGAGATCCCTTACTGGGCAAGGCCTTGTTTTATGTCTGTCATTATCTATGTAAATAAATGCAATTAAATATTAAATCAAGCTCCATCACAGTTTCCTGTTATATCCTCATATCACTGAATGTTACGTCAGAGGAGCTTGGTAAAGTGTTAAAGGAACAGAAAAGCATAATGCGTCTGATTGGAGATATACAACAATTATTAAAGAAAAGGATGAGAAGATAGAAGCGTTGGAAAAAAGACCTGGAACAGTATACAAGAATGGATGATGTGGTGATCTCTGGATTAAAGACTACTCATCGCACTTATGCACGCATAACAGCAGGGGATAATGAAGGAGAGGACGCACCACCAGGTGAATTACTCTCACTTGAGCAGCAAGTTATTGAGTTTCTCAGTAGTAAAGACATTTCATTGGACAGAAAAACCATAGCTGCTTGTTATACAATCCCGCAAAAAAAGAATGTAAATTCACAAAAACAGAATAAGAGACCAAATATCATCATTCGATTTGTGGGTAAAAAATATAAAATTGAATTGTTGAAAGTTGCAAAAAAGCTAAAAGGTACAGATGTGTTTGTGAACGAACATCTAACCAAGAAGAATGCAGAGATTGCTCATCATGCAAGGATTCTGAAGAAAGAGAAAAAAATACAGGCTACATGGACTAGAAATTGCAAAATAATGGTAAAACTAAATGGTCCACCGGAGCAGGCTAAAGTCTTAACCATCAATTGTGTCTCCGAGCTGGATAAATACAGATGAAAGATGAAGAAGCGTGACAGATTATACAGACATGAGTGATACATTTTACAGACATGAGTGATAGACACCTTAAGTGTTTTGATTCTGAAGATCTCAAATTTTATGATAGAGAAAACAAAATAGATCCAGAGACCCATTTCTGCCAAAATTTCCAACAGGACTTTGAGTATTACTCTGATGAAAGTTTTAATGTAGGGATGTTTTTTTTTCACTGATTCACTTCAATAGCAGGAGTATGCAAAGTAATTTTTTTTAATTAAAAGGGTACCTGCAGACCCTTTTAAGGAGAAATTTAGTGTGATAGCGATTTCTGAAACTTGGATCAATTAAGAAAAACAGCAGTTGGATGGTTTAGATGGATATCAAATGTTTGTTCAGAATAGGTGCAATAAAAGGGGAGGTGGTGTTGCATTATTTGTAAGGTCTAATTTAAAATGTAAAGTTATTGTCAATATGACATTTGCAATTGAAAATTTGATGTAATGTTTATCTGTTGAAATTGAGGGTAATAGATCTAAAAATATGTTAATTAGTTGTGTTTATCAGACTCCAGGCTCGTGTATAGATACGTTTAGTAAGATAATATCAGAGATGTTTGAGAAGCATAATGAAAAGTTTGCCCTTGTTTGTGGAGATTTCAATATTGATTTATTGAAATCTAATGAGCATACTAAAACCTCAGATTTTGTAAATGCTATGTTTAGTTTGGGTTTTTATCCATTAATATTGAAACCAACACGAATAACTAAAGACAGTGCTTCATTGATTGATAATATTTTTATAAATAAATCTAATGTAAAAACTAAAAGCGGACTTTTGGTAACAGATATCACTGATCATTTACCTGTGTTTACTGTGTTGGACATGTTGAATGAGTTACATTTAAGAATGGAACAACAAAATTAAAATTTAGTTAGATTAAAATTATCTGGAGCTACGGAAGCTATGAAAATAGAATTATTAAACCAAAATTGGCAAACTGTTTATGTTGATGATGTTAATGATTCATATAATGCATTTTTGGAAATATTTACCCAAATTTATGATAATTTTTGTCCTTTAAAAAAATGTAAACAGAAACATAAAAATAGGCTGTCACTTTGGATGACAAAGAGTCTAGAAAATTCATGCAAAAAGAAGAATAAGCTCTATATGGATTTTATTAAGTGTCCAACTCAGGGAAAAGAGGAACAATATAAAAAATATAAAAACAAATTAACATCATTATTAAGGAAGCAAAAAAGAATTACTATGACCAGCTATTGCAAAGATACAGACATGATATAAAGGGTACTTGGAGGATTATTAATAACGTAATAAAAAATCATAAAGACAGAGATTTCCCATTGTGTTTTAAACATAATAATACAATATTAGAAAATAAAGAAGCTATTGTTGATGCCTTTACCCAGTTTATTGTTAATATTGGTCCAAATTTGGCTAATGAGCTACCAAAGTTTAATAAGGAATATATTAGTCCTGCATTTAATAATATTAACACAATGTTTCTTGAAGGAATACGTGATAGTGATGTTTTAGAAGTAGTAAGTAAGTTTAAAAATAAAAAGTCTACTGATTGCAATAATATTGATATGGCTTTTACTAAAGAAGTCATCCATTGCATTATTAAACCTTTCACCTATATTTGTAATAGATCTTTTTTAACTGGAATCTTTCCTGATAAAATGAAAATAGCAAAGGTGTTTCCAGTTTATAAAGGTGGCGATAAGCAAACTCTAACTATAGACCTATATCACTGTTACCGCAGTTTACAAAAATACTTGAAAAATTGTTTATAAACAGATTGTACTCTTTTCTAAATAAATATGATGTACTAAGTGAGCACCAATACGGATTTAAGAACAACTGCTCTACATCCTTAGCTGTGATGGAGCTTGTTGAACATGTTGCAGCTGCAGTTGACCAAAAACTTAATACAGTCGGTGTGTTTATTGATTTGTGTAAAGCATTTGATACTATTGACCATTGAGCATTTGATACTATTTTTTTATTGTTGAAAAAATGTGAACAATATGGTTTGCGAGGGGTCACACAGCAGTGGTTAAAGAGTTATTTAAGTAATAGACTTCAGTTTGTACAAATAAATAATACTCAATCTGATTTAGAATCTGTAACATGTGGCCTTCCTCATCTTTAAAGTATCTTCAATATTGAAATTTATGATGTTCGCTGATGACACAAATATCATTTGCTCTGGAAAAAATATGGATGAATTATTGCAATTGGTAGAAAAATAGTTAATTGTGTTAAAGGAGTGGTTTGACTATAATAAGTTATCTTTAAATTAAAATAAAACCAAATTTATGATATTTTCTGGTAATAGGACTCATAGCAATGCCAAGTTACACTTAAATGGTGTTGAAATTGAAAGAGTCAATGAAACAAAATTTTTAGGTGTGATGTTAGATAATAAACTAAGTTGGAAACCACATATTGAATACATTAGAAGTAAGGTAGCAAAATCAGTAGGAATATTGTATAAAACAAAAGATTTAATAAATAAAATGGGTTTGAGAATTATATATTCCTCTTTAGTAATGCCTTATTTGTCATATTGTTCAGAAATATGGGGAAATGCAAATAAAACAAATATAGCTGTATTAATTAAGTTACAAAAAAGAGCTATTAGAATTATTAATAAAGTAGGATATATTGAACCAACTGTTAAAATGAACTATTTATTCAAAGTAACACCTTAAAATTCACAGATATTGTACATACAAAAATATTGGAAATAATGTATAGAGCACTTAATAAAAGTCTTCCATCTGGTATTCAGAAATTATTTAAGTTAAGAGAGGGTGTTTATAATCTAAGAGGCATGTATATGTTTGAATATGGAAAAGAAAGAATTAATGTAAAATATAGATGTGTATCAGTTATCGGTGTGAAATTATGGAATTTACTTAAAGATGATTTGAAATTATGTACTTCTCTGTTTAGCTTTAGAAAAAAATATAAAAAGACAATTGTTAATGATTATTCAGATAGTATGTAAATTTTGCTAATATATGTGCAGTATGGTATAATTATGTATATTGCTTTTATTTTTCATAATTTATAATGCTGATACTTTATGTATGTGGTTATTTAGGGTAGGCAAATATAAGCCTCGGCTTCAGCCTACTCCTTTTTTTTTTGTTTCTTTGTTGAACCTACCAGAAAAATCAAATCAAATCAAATCAATTACCAAAATGAACACTACTGTTCATCTCCAGTTTGCTCAAAATCCATCTGCAGTTTGCTCAAAATCACATTTACAAGCCAGAAGGCCATTGGAAAAAGGTTTTGTGGATGGATGAGAACAAAAAATAACTTTTTGGTTTAAATAAAATGTGTTGTGTTTTGCAAAAGGAAACAGGGTGGCTCTTGCCATTATTGATGGAACAATTCTGAACTATACCAGCGAATTCTAAAGAAAAATATCAGGACACCTGTCTCTGAACTGAATCTCAAGAGAAGGTGGGTCATGCATCAAGACAACGATCCTAAGCACACAAGTCGTTTGTAGAAGCAAATTCTACGTAATAATAAAAATCTATATTATATGAAGAATTTGCTTTTGCATGTTTTACCAAAGAATGGTTAAGTAAATGTTTTCGAAAGGACAAAGTCCTGAACTTAATCTGATCAACATGTTGTTTTAGGACCTGAAGCAAGCAGTGCATGTGAGGAAACCCACCAACATCCCAGAGTTGAAGCGGTTCTATATGGAGGAATGGGCTAAAATTCCTCCAAGCCGATGTGCAAGACAACAGTAACCAGAAACATTTTGTTACAGTTATTGCTGCACCAGGGTTCCACACTTTTGAATTGAAATCATTTTCTCAAATGACCCCTTGTCCTTTGTATACAGGGATAACACACACATTGCAACCCTGTTACCCAATGTGCAACGCTTTTACACAAAGATCTAGCCGGGTTAACACCAGACCCTTCTCAGTTCTGACTGAGAGTGGGTCTGGGCAAGGTTCCTTCACAGCCCATTTCCAAAGCGGCGTGCGTCACCAACGGACGCAGCTCAAATGCCTCTCGGCGCATTTGGATATATCAGACTTTTGTTGAGTCGGCAAGACCGCAACAACATCTTTTTTTATTATGAAGGCTTCGAGTGTTGTTCTTTGCTCAGTTTTTAACAGAAATAAAGCCCGCCTCAACAGAAATAAAGCCCGCCTCAACGGTTGTGATTGGTGCCTCAATTTGGAAAAATTGGAAGTGGGCTTAAGTGGGCTCTTGGGGCCAGACTGACTTGCAGAGCAAATCTAAATTTGCCAGAAGTCCATCGGCGTTCTCCCAGGCTAACAAAGATCAGCCCTGTTGTTCAGTCATTTTTTATGAAAATAATCTTTAACACTTGTGTTTAACTGTAGCTTACTAAATTAACAATGTAATAAATACAATGATTTGTACCTGCCAATTGGTAATATATTCTCACTATGACATTAATATAACTGTGTAACAAAATATTAAGAATACATAAGTGACAAAACATGGAGAAATATGTTATGTGCACCTTATATTGAGAGAATAACATAGTTTATATGCTAAGTATATATTAATTGTCTAGAAAACAGAAAATGTTGCTTCCTATAGACTGTAATGAGTGTCTGGATTCTGGATAAAGATATTTTGGACCATTCCTTCTTTCAAAACATCTCCAGTTCAGTTAGATTTGATGTTTGCAACTTTGTGATTGATTCCTCAACATTATTCTCAAGTATCTGCTGATATTGAGTGGAATCCATGCGACCCTCAACTTTAACAAGATTCCCAGTACCGGCACTAGCCACACAGCCCCACACCACGTCCACCAAATTTTACTGTGGGTAGCAAGTGTTTGTCTTGGAATGCTGTATTCTTTTGCCGCCATGCATACGGCCACTTGTTATGACCAAATAACTCCATCTTTGTTTCATCAGTCCACTGCACCAAAATGAAGCTGGCTTGTCCAAATGTGCGATTTCATACCTCAAGCAACTCTGTTTGTGGCGTGTGTCTAGACAAGGCTTCTTCTGCATCACTCTCCCGTACAGCTTCTTCTTGTGCAAAAAGTGTGCTGAATTGTTGAACGATGCACAGTGATACAATCTGCAGCAAGATGATTTTGTAGGCCTTTGGAGGTGGTCTGTGGGCTGTTTTTGACCGTTCTCACCCTTCACCTTTGCCTGTCTGACATTTTACTTGGCCTGCCACTTCTGGCCTTAACAAGAACTGTGCCTGTGGTCTTCCATTTCCTCACTATGTTCCTCAAAATGGACATTGACAGCTTAAATCTCTGCGATAGCTTTTTGTAGCGTTCCCCTAAACCATAATGTTCAACAATCTTTGTTTTCAGGTAATTTGAGAGTTGTTTTGAGGCCCCCATGTTGCCACTCTTTAGAGGAGAGTCAAAGAGAACAACAACTTGCAATTGGTTACATTAAATACCTTTTCTCATGATTGGATGCACCCGTCTATGAAGTTCAAGGCTTAATGAGCTCACGAAACAAATTGTGTGTTCCAATTAATTAGTGCTAGGTAGTTACATGTATTAAAATCAACAAAATGACAAAGGTGCCCAAATGTAGGCACCTGTCTAATTTCATTTTGATGGATATTGCACATTTTTCCAATGAAACCCATGTGTCCTTCAGTTATTTCATAGATCAAAATGAAATTGCTGATCCAAATGAAAATCATGGAAATTGTCAAGGGTGCCTAAACTTTAGCATTTGACTGTAAGTATCTACAGTATATGAACCGTGTAATGTATATAATAAAATGTAATGAAGAGTGGAATGTATGCAGAAATATAATGTAAACATTTTTAACTGCTGAGCCACACAGGGCAATGGGGGGAAGGGCAGCTGGGCTGTTCAGGCTGCACCCAGACACCAGATGGTCAATCTCCAACCTGTAGACTCATCTCCATTAGAAATGAATCAGATGAGGGTGGTTTCATCTGGAAACAGGCAATGGGCAGGCATGATGGCCTAGTGGATAGCACTGTGGTCTCACAGCAAGAAGGTTCTGGGTTCGAAACCCCCTGTTGTCTGGGCCTTTCTGTGTGGAGTTTGCATGTTCTCCCTGTGTCTTCATGGGTTTCCTCCGGGTGCTCCGGTTTCCCCCACCATCAAACAAAAACATGCAGGTTAGGTTCTCCAGTCAGTGCCCCTGATGAAGGCACTGGCTTAGATCTGGAGTTGGTCCCTGGGTGCTGTAAATGGCTGCCCACTGCTCCCTTGAGGGGTGGGTTAAATGCAGAGAATGAATTTCATTA
Source organism: Umbra pygmaea (assembly GCA_016801145.1). Classification (NCBI taxonomy): domain Eukaryota; kingdom Metazoa; phylum Chordata; class Actinopteri; order Esociformes; family Umbridae; genus Umbra; species Umbra pygmaea. The sequence continues at coordinate 18,237 of JACXGM010014150.1, forward strand.
CATGTACGTGACAAATAAAGTACCTTTAGGAAGCGGTCTGGAGGGAACCGGTGCTGATGGTCAGGGGGTCAGAGAAGTGTTTCCCCAGCCTCACGTGCTGCCTCCTTTTGGACAGGAAGTCTGTGATCCACCTGCATGTTGATTCAGCCACTTCTGATGATTAAGCCACTCCCATTGATTAAGCCACCCCCATTAATTAAGCCACTCCCATTGATTCAGTTCTGCTGGAACATGGCATGTCTCCAGTGAAATGTAAAAAATGTCAGTAAAGACTGGAGACAGCTGGTCTGCACACATGTAATGTTTTCCCGTGTTCCTTTACAGTTTAAATTTATTATAATGACAACCCTGCTATAGGGCTGTGTGTAAATGTGCTGGCTGTGGTGGGCCTATTTGGGACAATGTCCAGGGCTGTTTTTTAGTCCCAGTCCGTCGCTGCTTGAGGATGTACTGGTGGACACTTCAAACCATCTTGCGATGGCATGTATGGATGTGGCATCCTGGAGGAGCTGGACTACCCGTGCAACCTGAATCGGATGCAGCCCTCATGCTACCAGTAGTGACAAGGACACTAGCAAAATGCAAAACTGAAGACGAATCAGTCATGATGGATAAGGAGAGAGCAATTGTCTGTGGCCTCCACCTGAAAAACCCTTCTGTTTTTGGGGGTTGTCTTGCTGTTGCCTCTCCAGTGAACCTGTTGTCACTTTCAATTCCACCAAAACAGGTTGATTCACAATCGCATATGCGTCCTTACTGGACATGGTGTTATACTGTGATTGTGTGTTCCCTTATTTTTTTTGAGCAGTGTATAACCTGTTACCAACGCCAATTATAACAGTAAAATCACATATACAGCACTACTGTGTCCAAGCCAAGGTCCAATACACAATAAGCTTATGTGAGACAGGCGTAATTACATTCAATCTAAAACGTTTTGACGTTATTATAGTAGGCCGGGTCAATACTTTCCCTCTGATTCTAGTTTACATGGGGATACCCGTAGCCCTGTCAATCAAAGTTGACTCCGAATCCCGGAGTGAGTTGAAAGTTGATGTGTTGTGTTGTTGGGGGCGGGGACTACAACCGCTTTGCTCATTTATCAAAGTATAATGTCAGACCAACTCATCTTGGAAAGTCTACAGTGCAACGAGGTCGGTAGATTGGTTAATATTTATTTGTTTGACTTTTCTCATTTGTAGTTTTTTTAAGTTTATTTATGTTTGACGTAAATTATCTACTTTGATTTTTGTCGTGACCGCTGATTAATGATTGGGCGATTTCTGACTTGGACATGAGTGGATATGACTTGGATATGAGTGGATTTATTTTATATTGCACATACAATGTTGCATTAATGGTGCTATTTGTCTTATTTTATGATTAGCCACTACCATTTTACATCTTATGTACTGGTAATTGTTTAGGCCTGTTGTACATATTAGGTATAGTATCACCTAAAATTACAATTTGAAACGTAATACAAGCAACCACAGCTCTATGATGAGTACTATCGAGATACCTGTTGGCTTGACGGATTTGCTGCAAGGATACACCGTGGAGGTACTACGTCGGAGACCGCCAGATTTGGTTGAATTCGCAATCCAGTATTTCACGCGTCTACAAGAGAGACGGAAACACGATAATCATGTCACAATCAGCCCTGTCAATTCTGCACGGAAAGCCGTGGCTTTTGGTTGTAATTCCGTTGAATCAAACGAGGATGAAGATCAGGACTCTGAAGAAGACTATAGTGAGTGAAATGTATTTTCTCTATAATGCCACAATTATGTTGCTATAATTTTCATGAATAAATAATATTTAAATTATATATTTGAATGCCCTTTATTTGTACGCCAACTAATCAATTATAATTAGTTTTACTGTCCAGCTCTTACAATAGGCTACAAATGCGCATATGATGCATTAAGAATCATTAGTCGGTTCATTAGTCAACCGAATGTTTTTTCAAGAAAGTAACGTTACGGGCCGTTTAGTCATATGATATTCTGTTCTATTGCCAGAGGTTATCAGATGTTCGGATGCCTGAAGTATGTTAGGTAACTGAATAGTTTTTTGTTGTGAATTATTTCATCAATATTACGTGGCCTATTTATAAAAATTATAAAAAACTTTTGATAGATCAGTTACTGCCTTGACAAAAAGTGATGTCAGAACGATGTCAGTTAAGGGGATAGCCATAGCCGACACTGTTGAAGTATTAATATTCAGGCCTATTGAGAGCAAGCTAAAGTGTGTCAGTGGATCTATAACAAAAACGAATATTGATACTTTCTGGGGCCAGCTCATTATGTAACTGGAACATCTCTCTCTTTCATTGTCTCGCTCTTAGGGCCTCCTCGCTCTCCTAATAAATACAGCCGAAGAACATCTGGTGAGTACTCACTCTGGGTTTTATGGTTAGTAGTTGGGCTGTTCCATTATAGGCTGTCTATTTCAGTCTCTCATGTTTGTGTTAAAGTCACAACATTCCATTTGATGGTATTTGTTTGTCCCTAGTCTGTGTCACTCTGATTTTGTTTCCCCAGTCTGTGCAGAGGCCTATAACCCAGACGATGATGAGGATGAGGACTTTGAGCCACGGGTGGTGCACCCAAAATCAGATGAACAGCGTCGCAGACTTCAGGTTGCCTGCAAAGACATTCTACTGTTCAAAACCCTTGACCAGGTAAAATCATTTTTGTGTCATTTAAAACCTCTGTGCTAAAAGTAGTGGCAGTTAATCTTTCCTATTTAATTTGGTTTGAATATAAACACAACAAGCTCTCTCTAAATAAAGAGCTAGCATTGCAGACACTATTGATTCATTTGTTTGATGCTGTGTCCCAGTTCAGTAAACTAACACACACATAATGCATTCATAGTCAGGACCATATGGGGAGTAACAATTGATTAAATTGAAAGCCCTATTTTCCTGACCCTTACCTCTAACTCTAAAATATAACTCCTAGTCCTAACTTTAACCCTAACTCTAAAATATAACTCCTAGTCCTAACTTTAACCCTAACTCTAAAATATAACTCCTAGTCCTAACTTTAACCCTAACTCTAAAATATAACTTCTAGTCCTAACTTTAACCCTAACTCTAAAATATAACTCCTAGTCCTAACTTTAACCCTAACTCTAAAATATAACTCCTAGTCCTAGTCTAACCCTAAGCATTACAAGAAATGGATGTACAAACGTATGTCGCTCTAGATACAAGTGTTTGTTTAGTTACCACAAGGAGTCCCAGAGCACAAAGAGACAGTGCAGCCCTGTCTGACATCCACTCATCCTTTCATGCACTGATTCTCTCATCCACTCATCCTTTCATCCACTAATCCTTTCACCCAACTATCCTTTCACACACTCATCCTCTCACACATTCATCCTCTCATACAGTCATCCTTTTTATACACTTGTCCTCTCATACACTCATCCTCTCATACACAAATTTTTTCATCCACTCATCCTCTGAAACATCCCTCCTCCACTCCCTTCATCCATCCTCTAATCTGTCCTCCCATCCATCTATCCTCCCATCCATCCTCTCATCTATCCAGCGTCCCAACCAGTGTTGGGGAACGTTACTTTAAAAGTAACTAGTTACTTTACTTAGTTACTTCTCCCAAATAGTAACTACAGTCACCTAACGGATTATTAGGAACACCACACTAATACTGTGTTTGACCCCCTTTCGCCTTCAGAACTGCCTTAATTCTACGTGGCATTGATTCAACAAGGTGCTGAAAGCATTCTTTAGAAATGTTGGCCCAAATTGATAGGATAGCATCTTGCAGTTGATGGAGATTTGTGGGATGCAGATCCAGGGCACGAAGCTCCCGTTCCACCACAACAATGCTCTATTTGGTTGAGATCTGGTGACTGTGGGGGCCATTTTAGTACAGTGAACTCATTGTCATGTTCAAGAAACCAATTTGAAATGATTCGAGCTTTGTGACATGATGCATTATCCTGCTGGAAGTAGCCGTCAGAGGATGGGTACATGGTGGCCATAAAGGGATGGACATGGTCAGAAACAATGCTCAGGTAGGCCGTGGCATTTAAACGATGCCCAATTGGCACTAAGGGGCCTAAAGTGTGCCAAGAAAACATCCCCCA